>CAUYSK010004506.1:5000-79995 GCA_963575035.1 Avahi laniger | reverse complement strand
AAGGAAACAACACCTTGTTGAATGACTTATTTGAACGTCTATTTAAATATGTGATAATTTACAGATCGTTAGTGTTATTTATCAGCCTTTGGGGAGAAAACAAACTGAATATAAGAATTAAAATGTAGCTAAATAATAAATAGAGATAAATTCATTTCCAATAATAGTATCTTACAATATACAAACCCAAAATAATAATTTTTTTTTTTTTTTGAGACAGAGTCTCAGTGGTGTCCCAGCTCGAATGCCATGGCATCAGCCTAGCTCACAGCAACCTCAAACTCCTGGGCTCAAGCAATCCTCCTGCCCCAGCCTCCCGAGTAGTTGGAACTACAGGCACGTGCCACCATGCCCGGCTAATTTTTTCTATATATTTTTAGTTGTCCAATTAATTTCTTTCTAATTTTAGTAGAGACAGGGTCTTGCTCTTGCTCAGGCTGGTTTCGAACTCCTGAGCTCAAACAATCCGCCCACCTTGGCCTCCCAGAGAGCTAGGATTACAGGTGTGAGCCACTGTGCCCAGCCCAAAATAATTATTTTTGAATTAAAAATACAAGCACAAGATTAAATTGAAAGGATATACTATTTTAGCACTGAAATTTATGAATTGCTTCAAGAATCGGACTTGAATTATTTTTAAATGTTTAGTCAAAAATTCTTCCGTTCAGATGAGTTTATTATTTGAACTGCTATTGTCATTAAAACCATTTTCTATGGCTAAAGAATATGTCCTTTTAGAACTTTCATATAGAACAAAATTGTTTAGAAATAGTTACTTCTTTACCATTCCTGCTTCAACCACTTTCATTGTCAATCTAGAGGATTTATGTGCTGACAGTCTGTGTTCCAATTCCAATCTTAGTCACAAAAGCTATCCTGCTAATTCTGTCATTATTTAATGATGGGCAGATGATTTTGCACTCATTTGACCTTTTCCATGCTCTCATGTTTGATTAGCAGCCCATTCCTGTTCTCTTACGATAAAAGGTGGAATGGATTAGCCATTCAGAATTCAGAATATTTAAGTAGTTAAAGCATAGCAACAAACCACTGCTGGCATTTAATGCAGACATTAAAATTCGAATGACTCATTTCCCTGTCACAGATGAGGAAAGGAATAGAAATAGACATAACATGGATCTGTTCTTCTGAAACTAATTATAACAGGAATTTGAGATGGTGAAGACTTTATCCATTCATGTAAATCAGTGTTTCCTTTAACTTGGTGAAGAAGCTCTTGGGATCTACCAAAATTCAGGATTTCTGGGTATGGAATCAGTTGGTTTAGGGTTCACTATTAAAAGGGATCTTTTGAATATGAAAAAACAGAAGATAACCTGAAAGAAGGAAGACAAGGAGGTTATAAACAAAAGTATACTCATTACCAAGAGGCATAATTTAAGAGAAAACTTATTAAATGTTTAGGCAAAAATTTTTGTATTCAGATGAATTTTAAAAAGAAAAAAAAAACTCTAAGAAAACAGTCATTCTATGACAAGAAATGAATATCTATGTAAAATGTTTCATTATTTTATGCTACCACTATATAATCTTAGATATTAAAGATTATTCTTGTACTATAGGAATAATAGGCAAATAATCAAAGTATATTTCTTGAACCCAGAGGAGGTATTTTGCAAGGCACTAGTGATATCAGATGACTAAGTATAGCACGTTTCCTGTATTCTTGAAGCCTACAATCAAGTTAGCAAGAGACATTAATCAAATGATCATGTAAAGAACTATAGCATCGCCATTGTAATAAGTCATGTGTCAGAAAGGGACACAGTCATTATGAGAATTTGTAATGGGGGACCTGACCAAGGTAGGAGGTCTTGGGAAGGCTTAGCCAAGGAAGCTGTGATAGATTGAAATTCAGAGGAGCGGAAGAGTTAATTAGGGAAGGGGAGGAAGGACTCCTGATAGAGGGAAGTCTCTGAAAAGGGAAGGCCAGGAGAGAGCATGGCAGTTTTGAGGATATGAGAGATCAGTGTGGTTGTGCAAGGATTAAAGGGAAGAATATTGCATTAAATGGAGTAAAATTGGAACCAAATTATGTGCAATAGTTTGTATCTTGTATACCATGTTAAATATTTTGACCTTTTTAAGAACTATGAGAAATGTGTGTGAGTCTGTACATATGTGAACATGATTAGTTTTCTATTTAAAGTCCCACATTAGGACACCGAGGAGAATGGGTTCTTGGGTAGTAAGGCAACAAGTGATATGGGAAGACCAAGTAGGAAGCCAACGAGACCGTCCAAGTATGAAATGACTGAAGCTAGAACATCTTTAGCAATTATCTCTGACACAATAGGTGGTTTATAACCTACTTTTTCAAAAATGTTTCCAGCTTTATTAAGGTATGATTAACAAATAAAAATTAGACATATTTATAGTATAATGTGATATTTTGATATATGTATACCTTGTGAAGTGATTAAATCAAGGTTTCCATCACTTCATGAATTTTTTTGTGTGTGGTGATAATATTTAAGATCCGCTCTTTTGGCAATTTCAAGTTTATAATACATTTTTATTAACTATAGTCACTATGCTGCAGAATAGGTCTAGAGAACTTATTTCTTTTGTATCACTGAAACATTGTATGCTTTTACCAACATCGTCCCATTTCTTATCCCTTCCCAAGCCTCTGATGACCATCATTCTGTCTGCTTCTATGAGGTCAACATTTTTTAGATTCCACATATATTAATAAATGAGATCATGTAGTATTTGTCTTTCTGTGCCTGGCTTATTTCACTTAGCATAATATCTTCCTGGTTAATGCATGTTGTCACAAACAGAATTTCCTCTTTTTTTAAGGCTAATTAGTGTTTCATTGTGTGTGTGTTTATATAACACATTTTATTATTCATTCATCCATTGATAATTGTTATATCATTTATTTTGATAATTCTACATAGAACATGAGAGTGCATATAACTTTTGCACATATTGATTTCATTTATGTTGGATATATACTGAGAGGTGGGGTTGCTGGATCATATGGTAGTTCTATTTTTAATTTTTAAAGGAATATTCATACCATTTTCCATAATATCTGAAGTAATTTACATTAACTCCAATAGTTTTCAAAGTTTCCCTTTTCTCTACATTGTCACCAACACTCATCTTTTGTCTTTTTGATAAAAGATATGCTAGTAATTGTTAGGTAACATCTTATTTTTGTGTTTAATTTTTATTTCCCTGAAGATTAGTAATTTTGAGTACTGTTTTCATATACCTGTTGGCCATTTTATGGCTTCTTTTAAGAAATATCTGTTATGTTATTTATTCTCTTGCTATTGAGTTGTTTGAGTTTCTTGTATATATTTTGGATATTAATTCCTTATCATATGGATGGTATGCAAATATTTCCTCATTTTGTAGGTTGTATCTTCACTCTACTGACTGTTTTCTTTATTGTGCAAAAGTGCTTTGGTTTGATGCAATCCCATTTGTCCATTTTTGCTTTTGTTGCCCGTGGTTTAGGGGACATAACCAAAAAAATCCTTACCAAGACCACGTAAAGAAATCTTTTCTTTGTTTTCTTCTAGGAGTTTTACAGTTTTAGATCTTAAATATAAGAACCTTAATCCATTTTGAGATTATTTTTTGTATATAATATGAAATAAGGGTCCAATTTTATTCTTCTACAAGAGGATATCAATTTTTTCAAGCTCCATTTCTTGAAGAGAATCTCTTTTCCTTGCTGTGTGTTCTTGGCACTTCTGTCAAAGATCAATAACCATAAATGTGTGGATATGTGGATTTAGTTCTGGGTTCTCTATTCTGTTCCACTTGTCTATATGTCTGTTTTTATGCTCCTCCCATGCTATTTGATTAGTAAAGCTTTGCAGTATATTTTGAGATCAATTAATATGATGCCTCCAGCTTTTTTCTTTTTGCCATTGGTTGCTTTGGCTGTTAGGTCCCCAAGGCTTTTTCCATTCCTTTTTATTATTTTTTCTGCTCTGACCAGAGGATTTCAAATGATCTGTCTTCAAGTTGCTTATTTTTCTTTCTACTTGATTTAGTCTACTGTTGAAGTGCTTTATTGCATTTTTTAATTCTGTTATTGTAGTCTTCAGCTCCAAAATTTGTTTCGTTGTTTTTTACATTTACTATCTCTTTGTTGAATTTCTCCTTTTGTTTTTATATTATTTCCCTGATTTATTAACTTGTTCATATCTGTTCCTGTAGCTCACTGAACTTCTTTAGAACAATTATTTTTCAGACAACCAGTGAATCTCCAATTCTTTGGGATTGGTTCCTAGGAATTAATTGTGTTCCTTCTTCATGATCCTTGTAGCCTTGTATAGTTCTCTACATATTTGAAGAAGCAGTCTCCTCTTCCATACTTTTTGAACTGGTTTCAGTAAAAGAAGACCCTCACCTGTGAGAGCAGGATGGGTGCACAATGGAATGCACAGTAGTACCTGGTCCAGTAGCAGGGGACACCAAATATGAAGGTGTGCATAGGTTGGGGGAGCAGTGTTTTGTTGGTTCAAGTATTTGGGGTTTGTGACATCAGCAACTGCATGATCATTGGTGGCAAGAGATGCAGAGGTCCATAGTGGTCACAAGGGTTATTGAGGTCCTCAGCTGTGCACCTACATCCAAAAGTATGGGACCAAGGCAGGCAGGGGAGGTGTGCCCAAGCACAGATATAGGAGTTGAGGCTGGCAGCTTGTATGCTGGTGGTTGCAGGGGTCATCTGGGAGTTGGCATCAGCGATCAGATTAGCTGTGTGTATATACCTCTCAGGACCAGGGCTGGCAGTGAACACATGCACAGCTACAAGGATCAGATGCAGATATGCATGTAGCAGTTAGGCTAGTAATAGGATGGATGGCTGCATTTGTGTACTCAGCTTCAGGGACCAGAGCTGCATGTGCAAGCATGCTGGTGGAGGCCAGAGATGGGAATTGGGTTTGGCTGCTCCTGCACACCCAGCGGCAGAGGTCAGACACAGACATAGGTACTGCACTGGGGATGGAGCCAGTGCTTGCAGTAGGAACCCCGGGTTGTTTGCAGGCATGTGTGTGATAGTGCGCTGGGTCCCTGGGCCAAGGCGCCTATGGTGACAGCAGCTAGTGTAGCTCCCGGCAGGGGAGCGGTAGGGTGGTGGTGACTCGAGTACCTGGAGACTGCAAAACAAAAAACTGTGCAACCCTACATGGCAAAAGCTACAGAACATCCACTGAGGCTCTGTTGACTGTTAGTATTCTCAGTAGTGAAAGCCGCTGTTGTCTATGAGAGCAAACACTGCAGAATCCTCAGCAGTGAAAGTTGCAGGGAGTGCATGATGGCCATGAGGGTTCTTGAGATCCTCAATGAAGAAGACTCATGGAGTCTTGTACAGAGAAGGGCCCTGGGGACCTTGCTAGATCTTGCCTTGTGGCTTGCACTAATAAACCATATCCTTCTTTTTATTCCCAGACATCTCAGCTATACCAGTCTCTCTAGCAATCTGGGTGAGGTGAAACTAAAGCTGTTTGGGCAATGCTCAGAAAAGCTGGGGAAGCTAATTGTTTTCCTCATTCTCCTTTTCCTCATGAGGGAAACTGTGGATTCTGGGTGTCCCCTTTCTGCACTGAGCTGTGCCTGCCTGGGGAATGGGATAATGTAGGCAAAGAAAAACTTTTTTTTTTTTAGCTTTGTATGGCTATAGCTTCTCAAGTGGACCCCTGAGCTCTTCTAGAGTTATTTTCATTCGCGTATGGCTATCCAATCATTATTCTTTGTTGGGAGAATGAAGGGTGGGATCTCCTACTCTGCCACATTATTGACAACACTCCAACAGTCTATTGTCCACTTTTTAAGAATAGTCTAGAATAACATTTCCCAAAATGTCTAGTATTTTATTAGGCAGAAAAAAGAAGACTTTTATGGTTAAAAAAAAAAGAGTTTGCAAAAACTTCATTGAACAATACTATTTTAGACTGGATTATTGCCCTGGTTCCTCTCCCCACCCTGCATCCACATTCTTACCATGGTCTCATCATGGATATACTTCCCAATGCTTGACATTAGGCTTGGTCAAATGACTTTCTTTGATCAAGAAAGAAACTTCTGTATCTGTACATAAATCACAGTATTCCAGCGTCAAGCCAGTATCTTAAGGGAGTGCTCACATTTGTAATTCTTATCTTGCACCCCTGCAAAATAGGAAGAAATATCTCTAGCAACATCTCTGACACAAGAAGAATGAGAAACACTGAAGCAGGGCCACCTACCCTGCCTTCTATCCTTAACTTAGAAGAAGGATATCAACCACCTTACATACAGAGTGCCATCAGTTGAGTATGACCAATATCAGCCGAGTCTCCAATGACATTCAGACACACAAGAATAAATGAGTGTCATTTTAATACTCTGAGTTTGGGAGTGGTTTGGTACAGAGTATTGCTGTGATTTCTCAGGATCTTTAATATTCTAGGAATCTAAGAATCCCTCCTTTGGAGGAGCATTTCTCTAAACCAGCATTGGGAAATGCTAGATTAGAATAAAGTCTATTAATCAGAAAGAATATTTCTCTCTAAGTCTGTCTTAGTTCAATGTGCCTTAATTTTTCTGGGCAGCAAATGAGCATATTAATATATGCTATATGTTATAGGATGTTGAATAGGACATTTCCTATCAACTTGAAAATTTTGGCTAATTCCCCAAAGCTGCATGTAGTGGATGATATATTACTCCCACATTGAAAGAGAGCTATAAACATATTGCCATACAACTTACTAACATGTGATCAAATTGGTCCTTTGACTATCAACTACCATCACCACTTCCAGTCTCTGTTAAAAATGACTGGAAGATGCATTGAGGAAATTACTTAATGGACATGCGTAATAGTGAGACTACCGTGGCCTCTCCCTTTCCTACTTCCATGGGGAGGATTTATCTCTCCACTTCCCCATCACTATCAGGTGAAGAGAGGTGCCCAACAGACTCATTCCTAGAGATAGTGATTATCTATGAAAGGGAAGACTAGCATCTCTCTTACTATCTGGATATGATGCTGGCTGAGCTGCAAACTTCTTAAAGATATAGGGTATGAGAGACTTCATAGGAAAAACTGACATTAGTCCCCAGGGTTTGGGAGGAAGTATGACAACAAAGATTGGGACACATTTCTCTTGAGAAATTCCAAGGAGAGGATGGAAGCCTTGCACTGACAAAAGGAAGGGAGAGGCCAGCACAGGAAGCAGGCAGCATCTACAGCACTGGAGCCAGGAGGCATCAGTCCCCATAGGCCATGAGGATGCCTCTGTGGGTAAGCAGGCTTGATATGGAGCCATGGAGCCTGGTAATACAACCACCACTGGGGCACAGAACTAAGAAAAGAGTGGAAAAGGTCCAGTCAATGTTTTGGTTACCGTGAATAATGCTGCATGAACTTGGGAATGCAGCTATCTCTTCAAAATCTGGATTTCAAATCCCTGGGCTATATATATATCCAGAAGTGTAAGGGCTGGAACATATGGTAGTTCCATTTTTAATCTTCTGAGGAACTCCATCCTATTTTCCACAGTAGTTACACCCAGTTAACATTTCCATCAACAGTGTACAAGTGTTCCTTTTTCTCCTCACTCTGACCAATACTTGCTATCGTTTGTTTTTTGATAATAGCTATCCTAACAGGTGTGCCATGACATAGCATCGTGTTGTTTTTTTTTTTTTTAATTTCAGCATATTATGAGGGGAAAAAATGTTTAGGTTATGTATATTGCCTTTCCCCCACTCAAGTAAGAGCTTCATTGTGGTTTTAATTTGCATTTCCCTGATGATTAGTGATGCTGAGCACCTTTTCACATACTTGTTGGCCATTTGTATCTCTTTGAAGAAATTTATACTCAGTTCTTTTTCCCATTTTCCCCTTCCCTTCCCTCCCCTTCCCCTTCCATTTCCCTTTCCCCTTCCATTTCCTTCCTTCCTTCCTTCCTTCCTTCCTTCCTTCCTTCCTTCCTTCCTTCCTTCCTTCCTTCCTTCCTTCCTTCCACAGAAGTTGATTGAGCTTTCAGTAAATTCTGGAAATAACTAAATAGGCACAGTTTCTGCCCTCATGGAGCTGTGTGGCGAGAGAAGGCAGATAACTAAACAGTATACATACTTAATTATATAATTCACGCATGTAATAGCAGTAATTATGTAATTACTAAAGTAATTATCCTAAAAAAAACCAAAAGTACAGGTACTATGAGACAATATAAGAAGTTGGCTAACCTAGTCTTGATGACCAGAAAAAGCCTGCTGAGAAAGTAAAATATAAACCAAAAACATGAAACATGAGAAGAAAACTGCCCTTTTGTGAATTTGTGTAAAATTCTTGGATCCAAACAACATTAAGTCCAGTAAAACTTTTAAAATAACGTTATGCGTCCTTTAACACAGAGTTTCACAGAAAAAATTCAAATGAATTAGCATTATAGCAGACTTTACAAAAGTTTTTATATACTTTAGGAAAGTGACTTAACCTCTTTGAGGCTCAGTTACCTCATCTGTGATTGGTTCTAATAAAATCCCCACACATGTTTGCTGAGAGGATGAAATAAAATAGCCTTTGAAAGAGAACAGGAGAGTGCCAGACACATAAAAGGAATGCACAATTGTTTATTTCTTGCTCCATTTTTTAAAATTTTTTATTTGTTTAGCTAACATCACTGCCTGTGCTTTCAGGGAGTAGTCATGCAAACCACCTTGCTTAAACAATTGTACACACCAGAGCTACCTGTTATACAGCGAGTCTCCGCATACACTGACAACACTGGTCCTATTTCTTTATGATTAGTTTGTTCATTTTGTGCTAGCAGGGTTATTTATTCGACTCCTCTATAAAGGAGCAAAAGAAGAAAGTAGTGGAATGATAAATTGAGGTAGAGAGGATCTGGGCCTGAGAGTGGAAAACAACCCTGTTTCTTTGGCTGTTCTCAGTACCATGTGACTCGGGAAAGGGATCAGGCCACAGCTTCCCCCCAAGGAGGAAAGGCTTTCCCTTGGAGGCCTTCAACCCTGGTATGTCATTCAACTAGGCCTGATCTTCTTGCAACAGGGGTTCAGGTTGCCCTATATTTTTCTAAGCCTATTCACACCTTCTATCCATCAGTGCATACTTTATGGTTATTCTCCTTAATTTCTGAGTTTCTTCTTCTACCTACTACTTGTGACACTCAGCTTGTCACCCCCACTCCATTATCTGTCCTCTGTACAACTCATGCTGTACAATGACTGTGTTTTTCTTTTATAAGGTAATAGTTATCTAATGAATGAATCCAAGTTTATATGTCGGTATAAATAGACTGAGGGTTAGGTCAACCGCATATTTTAGTGGTAGACTTCTGCTGAGTTTGTTCCTTCAAAATACTGCCAGATTCTGAGTTCAATAAAAATAGAATGATTTTATCTATATCTGCATTTATATTGGTATCAGGCTGTCACTGGCTCTATGAACAAATTTCACAGAGCCCGTATATGTTTTTTTTTTAATACTCCTCTCCCTCTCATGTTTCAGATTCTCAAGCCAGTAGGGCATGATGACCAGAGCCCTAAACCTTTTACTATTTGATCTTTCTGAGTTGTTTTCCAGAAATGGTGAATTTCTGCAAGACAAGGAGCTGAGATTCCGAAGGTCCCTGGGCAGATTTCCTGATGTTAACTACCCCACAACCTGCCCCAATGCACTTAGCCCAGCCCTTGAGGAAACTGTACGTTGAAGAAGGAAGATAGGTAATAAATAATCTATATAACAAATAAGTTGATTATTTAGTATATTAGAGAGTAATAAGTGCAATAAAATAGTAGAACAGAGTAAAAAGGATGAAGAGTATTTTTTGAAACATGGAGGAATGGGGTGTTTAAGGCAATTCTTACTCAGAAGGTGAGATTTAAGCACAGGCGTGACAGGGGTAAGAGACTTAGGCAAGTGAATATCTGGAGTAGGAGTGTTTCAGGCAGAGGAAACAGCCAGAGGAAAGGCTTAGTGCCTGGCAAGTCCAAAAAAACATCAATGAGGCCAGTGAGGCTGGATCTAAGTAAGAATGGGGAAAATAGTAAAAGAGTAGTAGAAACATGTGGCAATTATATAGTGGTTCTGCTTAATTATTTTGAACATTTAGATGTAGCATGCAATTCTCATCAAAGGCTGTTTTCCATGCAGTGGTAAATACTAACTCAAGTGGCATATCATTCGCATTTTCAAGATTTGGTGATGAAAACAACACAATGATAAAAATTACATTAAACATGTAATATACATGAAAGTGCCTAAATTGGGAGAAATTATATCCTCTTAGCTAATTCTTTTTCTATTTGAACTGGATAGTACAATGTTTTTAGTGTGTGGACAACTTTTGGGAGCACTCAAAACTAGAAGAAAACAGCAAAGAATGAACTCAAAGTGCTATTTATTTTCATTTAGTACTAGATGGCATCTCTTCATATGTTGTGGTTTCATTTTCAATAAAGACAGCTCATGCTCAAATTTAAAAAAAAAATCCATACCGTGTCCAGAATGTATTAATAATAACTTCATGCTGTTTAAGGTATTCATTTTATTTATTTGAGCATTCTCAAAATCAGAGAAAGGTATATTTTTCTTCTACTTTTAGTACCTTGAGAGGACATAATTTTATCTCATCCCTGATGACAACTTCTCCCTCAAAAGCTGCATAATTCAGGGTGAAAAATAAAGATACTCCTTGCCCAAAGAAGTATATGTAATTATACATGATTGTGTGATTATGTGTAATAATAAGGTTGTACATAGTTTCAGTTTTCTAAATTTTATTCAACATAGAATTAAGGTATGTTGTTAAATGACAACTGATTTCTGTAAATAAAGTGGTATGGGAATTGTTATACAGATATAAACTCTTCTATTGACTTAACTGGCCCTTTCTTGTCATACATTTCAATGGCCCATAAATCATAACCCTGATGTAATTTTTGAAATCCATGTCATAGCTAGGAAAATTGGCTGATTCTAAATGAAATATCCCTTTTCCTATAGCATGATTTTTAGTGATGAATAGTACAGAGCTCTTCTTCAGGCTTCCATGTAATCAGCACATTTCATACCCTGAGCCTCAGTGTTTTCCTCCAGCCGGAAAGCAAAGTATCCGAGAGTACACACTCATGATAGCAATCACTCTCTCATATTACATTTCATTGAAATGATGCATTACCTACCAAAACGGTCATGTGACAGAGAACATTTAGCCAATGTCTCATTCTGTTTTCTCTCCTGGAATAACTGTCTCTAACTTTGTTCCTAGTATATGAGAGGTCACTGTGCTCTGTTAAACACAAACAAAAACATGAAGCAAGGAATGCTCCCCACATGTCATAACAGACAGAGCAGACAAAGTTTCATAAGAGATAAGGCAGTCAGTATTAGAGACTGCTGGACTCATGGTCCAATAAAATCTAATTTTTCCAATGGTCGTCATCATACTTCCCATTTTCAGGTTTTCATTCTAGGTTCTTGGGAAATTCATCATATTTGCAAGAGTTAGTCATTGTAGCACCAAACAGACTTCTATTGTTTGCTAATCCCAGTGTCCTATTCATGATATGCTTTCTTGTATTTACTATAGCCTCCCCACTTTTAGGTCTCAATTAAACTTTTTGAATCATTAACCCATGTTGCTTAATTGGTCATGTAAAGCAGAACAATAATGACAAAAACCAAAATTTAACAAATCTAACAATAATATAAAGATGACTTGAAAATAGTTCAGTTAAAAGGAATTGAACACTATTCACTAAATACTGATTGAAAGCAGTATCATGGCACAAAATTACAACATTTAAGAATACAAATATTTTCTTGAGGTCAGGAGTTCAAGACCAGCCTGAGCAAGAGTGGGACCCCTTCTTTACTGCAAATAGAAAAAAAAAATTAGCCCAGTGTGGTGGTACGCGCCTGTAGTACCAGCTACTTGGGAAGCTGAGGCAGGAGGATTACCTGAGCCTAAGAGTTTCAGGTTGCAGTGAGCTAGGCTGACACCATGGAACTCTAGCCTGGGTGACACAGTGAGATTCCATCCCTCCCAAAATAAATATTATTAATAACTACTGTAACTTCAGAAAACATAATTTTGTTTGTGATGTGGTATACATTTCTCTGATTTTTTAAAATTCTTACAAAATTTAGCATCATTTTACAAGCCACTGGAAATCATCAGTAGTAAATACTACAAAACTTGAGAAGCATGTTCTATGCCTTTTAAAATCCTTCTTCATTATTGAATAATAGCCTATATTTTCCTTGTTGATATTGTGAACTCACTTTGAAATGCCTCTCTTCCTTTCTTCTTCTCTCTCTCTTTTGATTGCTAGAACTCATCATGAACTTCAAGGCCCAGTTCCAGTGACATTTTCTCCATGAATTCTTCCCAATCCCAACAGCAAGAATAAAACCTTACCTTGTATGTATTCCCACAGCAAATAGTTGAAATCTCTCTTATAACACTTACCACATTCTGTATTACTTGCTTTCTTTTACTTTCGGGGTAAGAAAGATCAGTTTTTCAAAGAGTTATAGCAATTACTTGCAGAGCAAGGACCAGGCCCTATATCTTTGAACTCTTGGTTCAGAGCTCTATCTACTGTATCATATAAAACTCCTCCTAAATATCCATCAAATCCAGCAAATATTCCATTTCCATTATTATTATTTCTTATTAATTTGTTTATATCTTTATGCCTTTTCTATTTTAGGATCCCCTCAGATCGTAGTTCACTGACAGAAGGAACAGTGCTTATTAAAGTATTTTGCGAAGACCTTGAAGTTGCTGAACTCCCCAGGCAAGAAGTAGGCATAAATGATGGGAAAAGGAGAAGAAAAAGAGAAGTAGAGGCAGCAATTAAAAGAGGAAGTATGGGAGAGTGAATAAGGTAGCAACCATAGGGTGAATACTAATGTCACTATCTCATATTTAATAAAAAAATTTTTCAAGGATAAATGGAGATTCCATACCCTTACCTTGCCTTATTGGTAGGAAGGGAAAGATTACTAACAAATCCACAGAACAAGTGGTATTTGTCCCACAACTGGGAATCATCATTAGATGGAATTAGCTTCCTAATCACATTAAGTGGGAATGAGGGAAAAAATATTTGGCAGGGAGGGCAAATTAGTAAATAGTTCTCAAGTGATTGAGACAAATGGCTGTTTCCAATCAAAATCTGAACATCACTCAAAATAGCATCTTTCAGAACAGTAGCTTATGTTCCCCATATTGTGCTTTTATTATCCTCTCTCAAATTTAAATTGTTTGTCTTCTTCTGTTTATTCTAAACATGAAACTCAGAATTTGCCTCCTTCACAACCATGATTGCGTTTGTTTTGTTTAGGTTTGTGTTTTTTTCATTTGTATGTCTACATTAGATCTTAAGCTCTTTAATGGAAGTTTCTAATTAGTTTCAAAGTGGCCAGAGGGCAAGGCAGTTGCTTGATTCTTCTCCCATGGCACTGTTAACTCCTAAGAGCTGGCTGAAAAATCTAGCACTCTGCCATGTGTTTTGAACAATGGAAATTTCAGAGGACTATCATCTTTGAAAATTATATGTACTCTGGAGTTTACTTTGAACTGACAGTGTTTATCCTCTGTATTTGCAGAAATAAACAGAAAAATCTTTCAATACTAACAATTGCATTTGATTCTTGATATTCCTTGGCAACTAATCACAACTCCCTTGCAAGACTCTACCCATGACATGTAAATATTTGACAAGAAGCTAAATTAGAGATATCTGAACCTCTTATGCATTTAATGACCCCCACATATAGGGCCAGCAAGTAGACTTAAGAGTAAAATGTCGGTGCAGAAAAAGGTCAATGGATGAGGAGGTTCACTAACCAATATGGTGTTGAAGGAAATTAGAAACATTTTTGCTTCAAAACATGACATTTTAACATTTTTAACTGACCTTTCCCCAACACTACCACCATCAGCTCTCCCAAAATCATTAGTTTCTTTATCTGCCTGAGATCTGGACTCATCTAGGAGAATAATTATCCTTTTCTTCCCCTGCCTTTTTGACCAGGAGTGTGACCACAACTGAACAGACTCTTTAAGAAAATAATGTTCTTTCTTTCAGACTCACTTAAATTCCAAAAGAGAATAATTTACCAGTTAAACTTCATTCCCCATTCATTCATCCTTCCTAGTGGTCCTTTTTTGCCCCTCAACAGAATTCTCTTTTCCTCCTCCCATAACCCATTTTACCTGAAAGGTGTATAAGCTCATGAACCCTGTTGGGGACTTGAACTCTCATTTTCTGGGATTTCCCATGTATACATGTTAAATAAATTTGATAGATTTTCTTTTATTAATCTGCTTTATTTTGTGAGTTGGTTTTTCAGAAAATCTTCTGGGAGAGAAGGGAACGTTTTGCATTTGCCTCCACAGTGTCATGCTTTTAATGGCCTACTGTGTGCTGCTAATGGTAAAGTTCAATTTGGGTAGTTCTCCATATCAGTGGTTCCTATTCATATTACTTACTATAAAGCTTGGGAAAACATAAGTTTCATATGGGCTTTGCAGCTAAAAGTAAATGACATAAATTACGCTTCTAATGTCTGTCTGTTACTTTTCTTTAAGATATATCTGCTTTTGGTTTCATGGTACTAAATTAGTTTGAATATCAATGTGGAATACTTTTTGTAGACTCAAAGGAGTTTGGAAAAGCTTAAAAAGCTACTTAAAAACATAAGTTGCAAACTAAGACTCCCCCAAGCTAAATCCAAATTGAATGTGTGTTAGTCAGCCAATAGACTGTTATTAAGAAAAAAAAAATTGCAAACCTTTAAGCTGGACTTGCACCCAATAGTTTACTAAAATATCCACACCTTCTTTTGCCGTGCATCTCACTTGAATCACCTTCATGTCTCTGTTATTACCTTCATGTCTCTATCATTTTACATGAAGGAAACTGAGATTTAGAGTAGATAATTAGTATGCTCCAAACCGTATAGCTAGTTAGCAATAGAGCTGGGATTATAACCTAAAGCTCTTGCTTTCCAGATAAGAGCTCTTGCCACTGTTCTCTAAATGGTTGAATGTTATGCAATAAGAATTTTGTAGGATGGCATGATTATTGCATGTAGTTGGATTTCTTTCTCAAAATATTGGAACTTTCAGAGTATGTGTTTATAAGTAGTGGTGGAAAAATCAGAGAATGATGAAGCTGAAGTTCTTTAGTGTACAAAGTGACACAGATTGTCTCTCAGGAAAGAGAATTAATAAGACATGACTACATCTTCAGGATATATATCTCTTACTGTCAAATTTCAGCATGAAAATGTCAGTTCTTAGTGTGCTCATGGCTGAAAAATGACCAGACACACCAAAGTAAGGCAAGCATGAAAATGAGGTTTATTGAAAAGAGAAAGATAGGATTATAGTGCAAGAGCAAGATATAGATTTACAAAGCATAATACACACGCTGCAGATGATGACCAGACCCATTGTTGCAGCAAAGGGAGAGCAAAAGGAAGGTTGAAAAAAGAAAAAAGAGACTGATTATAGTCTGTATCTTGTTTTATAGTGTCCGGACTGGGACCTCCCTGTGGCTCAGACGTCATCATGGAACCACTTTGATCGGACAGTTGGGAGTTGCATGACCTGAGTCTTACTGCACATGCAGATCTCCCATGAGCCTCTCTGAAAGCCCACGATGGGGGTGAATCACAGCAGTACCCACTTTTGTCCCTAGGATACCTGGAATTCATCACTATGCACCTAACATTATTACTAGAAATGTCAGTGAACCACAGAAAGTGAAAATTTCCAGGACATTGTCAGGTAGCGATAAGAGGAAGGCAGAGGAACAGATGTTTTGTCTATGTAGGGAGGATATAAGAACTAACCAACAAGAAAGTGGTAGAAAAACCGCAAACTGGAGATATGGTCAAGACCACAAACAAGGTAAACTGGAACATGGGCATTAGGGAGTTTCAATTGTCCTCAACTGATCCGGGGTTCATTACCGTCTAATTAGTTTGAGGTTTTGACACCCCCCTCCCCAATGGGCTTTCATGAAGAATTCTGGAAAGATGCATATGCACAGACTAAGGGAGTTATGTAAGGAAACCTGTCAATCACCCAAGGGTGGGAAATGGAAACTCCACCTAAAGGAAGGAGGGGCAGTTCATTTATCACGTAAAAACATGTGTGTATTAAGAACTCACGGTCATGTCCACTTGCAGAGATAGACCTGTTCTCTCTCTGGAACATACTGTGCTTAGTAAATCTTGGTGTTTGGCTTGCCTGCTCTGTTTGGCCTGTTCATTTACTCTGTCAACTTAGTCTCAGTAACTATTCTTCCATATGGATACAAGAACTAGAAAACACAAACCTGACAACATCCACTGATTCATCATCTGAAAGAGTATTCAAAAAGCTATAATTAAATAGATGGACACTGGTAATGCATAAAGATGTTTATTTTTTGATGGGAGGAACTGGGTGGTAAATTTATCAGTGCTCAAAGAAAACCCAGGGCTATAAAAAGAGTAGGCAGACCATCATTTTGTGAATATTAGAGACAATATAAATTATAAAGTGACCATGAGACTCACTTTGCAGAAACAGAGTTGATAAAAAACAAAAGTTTCTTTGCCCCATTGGTTTGTTTTCAGTGCTTTAAACTTGACATGTCAAAATTAAAGAATGCTTCCTTTAGCATAACACATAGGTTAACCACAGAAATCTCTTATCCATCATTCTTTCTAGCACAGTGGACATAGTTTTTGGAAACAGAAGCACACTAGTACAAAGGCCTATTCATCAGAATCTGTTTTGTGGTGTTAAAAATTCCTCCTCTGGATTCCTCCTCTTGACCCCTTTGCCATCAAGAGGTATTTAAAGGCATAAAATTGAAAATGAAAGACAAGATGCTTGCTAATCTGCTCTATATACCAGGCTACTGGTAGATAGTCAGGACCAAGCATTTCCCTGCAGATGATTCATTGATAGGAGGGGCCAGCACAGTCTCAGAAGAACTAGAGCTTTGGAACCCTTGGACCCAAAATATTTCACCAGTGAAAATGAGAATTTATATTTCTGGATGTCTTTTTCTTTCCCCTTATCATTACCAATTAATGTTTATTTTCCTCTTTCTCAGAAGTTTCTGCTACTGTTTGTTTAATGGTGTTTATATTTTTTATAATAAGTGTGTTATCACTTTTTATAATTATTATGTGTGATTAATCCCCAATGCTCTGGAAAACAGTTAGTTAGTTTGTTTCTTTTAAATGTAACCAGAGGGGATGTCTTTAAGTCTTTGTGTTTTTTACATATAATGCAAGGACTCTTGTGAATGGAGCAGAGTATAAAAAGTCTGTATTTAAAAGTCTGTGCTTAAGAAGTTGAAAAGATTGCATTGTTTTCTCCTTTTAGGACCATTTCTGTGATAATGGTTAAGTACAGAAGATTTTCCACATGACCAAGAACATTGTGGAGATTGGAGTAACAAGCACATTATATTTTACAACAGGATGAATTGCAAAAGATGATATTGCTTTTGATGATAAAATGTGGAAGGAGTGTTATCAAAAGGATTTGTGACATAACTCTTGGTGCAGGATATCAGTCCAAAGGCTATCATATTAGATAGATAGATACATAGATACTAGATAGATAAATAGATGAAGAGCGAGAGAGAGTGAGAGACAATGATGGAGAGAGAACTGTACCATCTCTATATAAGACTATAATAGATTGCTACTACAATGAAAGAAGTATTCCCAAATTTTCAGCTTATCACTTGCAAAAGTGTCTCTCATTGAGACTAGAGAGGTTCATTGACCAAGGTCACTTGCCAGGGTTCTGTCCAAAATTAGATGAACAATGGAGCCAAGCAGATGGAGAATAAAACATCAGCTTTCGTCCTGCCAGGAGTGGGAGGATGTACCCTACACCTTGTACAGTCACAGGCTGTGCTGTAAAACTGAGGCCTCACTGCACAAGGGCATAGTCTTGACCTCCGGTTTCCTGGATGGTCAGGAACAAACGAGAGTAGAAATCTCAGATCCAAAGTGAGAAAGGAAGGGAGGAACATAAGCTCCATGTGCCCAGCCCTACCTCAGATTCGACCAATCAGATAGCGCACTGCTCCTCCAATAGTAAATAAGAAGGTAAATTCTCCTTCAGAGTCACGTTTCTATCTCAGACTTTAAGGCCACTATTACTTGATCTTCTCTCTCGTACTTGATGTTGTTTTTACACTGTGTTTTTATTATCGTTTAACCTGTATTTCATCACATTGTCTATTCAGGCACCTTTTACTAATTTAATTTAAATTATTTTTGTTCAAATATTTTACTCTTATAAATTTCTGATTTATTTTAATTATCCCAGCTTTCTGGCATAGCATTTTAAAAAACATTTTGTTTAAATCCTTCTTTTAGACTTTTTTTGGTTCAACAGCAATACAATACATTTTAATAGATATAATCAGAGTGGATATATCATAGAAAAGAAACAAATTATGAAAACGTACACATTGTTTATTAAGTATACATATAGGTAATGATAGTGGATATTATAATCCCACAACAGCTGGTTTCCTTTCGTAACCAAGGAAAACTCTTAGAAACAAAATATAGATTCCCTCACATTAGATGCTACTTTGAAGACTATCTCTATGAATATTTAAAGTTTTTAATGCAACATTTGAGCTTGCTTCTTGTTTAACTTTTCTAATCTAGGTTGAATGGATAGACATTCTATTCATGGGGAGTAATGAATAGCTAACTAAAGTTTTTCTATGTTTTGTTTTAATAGTATTCAGAGTAGAAGAACCAGTTTCACTGATCTTCTATTCCTGGAAGCTCTGTTTCAGAAAAAGGAGATTTTTAAAGCAATTTCAGCAAGCTAAGGATATTCATATTTTATGTTTATTCAAAATGAGGCAAGTGAGTTGCATGTTAAAGTGTTTGTAATTCATCAATAGCAATTCTATTAATTTATACCACAGAGTTATGATTTAGTTTCTATTATTGCTTAATCAAATAAATGCATTCTAGATCCCTGAATTGCCTATGAACAGATCTTTATTAGATTAAAAAATATTCAAAATATCCTACAAAATTATTTAGGTGTTCCATGATAAATCTGGCAAATGCATAATAACAGAATTATCATCTACCTCTTTATAACTATTGTTAAATTTCTGAACATGTCATTACGATCTACAAAAAGCTTCCAACTTCTCACTTTAATTTTTGGTCTATAACTTTTTCTACCAAAGGAAAAAAGTTGCATCCCACTTTTGCATAAGCAATAAGATTATTGTAACAAATATATCAGACAAATAAGCAAATTGGGCGGTTTTGTTTCATTTTGTTCACAGTTGGGATCAAACTGGTTTCTTACCTGAAAAAATGCTATGAGATCTTTTCCTAGTATCTAACTTTCTTGTCAGATTCTTTAGCATCAGTGACCTTAGTAGCTCAGTCTGCAATAATAGTTATTTATAATCACTTTCTGTTTTGTCATCTAGTGAAGAATAATATCAAATTTAATCCACCAGCCTTTAAATAATTTGCAATTTTACTACAGCACTAAGCACTCTGTTTAGTCAAAACAATTTTTTCTTACTTTTTCAATGAGGAATGCACTGTGCTGCCTTCCACTCTGGTGTAAGCTCCTTAATTAGAATAACTATTTCAAGAAATTGTCCTGACATTGCAGCTGTATCATTGAAATATACTTGTTTCCAAAATTTAACTTCCAAACTGCATTTGTCCGCAATGCTTGCAGTCATAGTTGTGTAGAGAGAAGAGCTTGTTGTGTTTGTTAAAAATGAAGCGAAGAAGAAAAAAATCTTCCATCATAAAATCATCATAGTAAGAGACATGTCCTTTTAACACTATTTGTGCATCAATCGAGCTTCAATGAAAAATACTTTGCTAGCTTTATTTATCCTTCTAAACTTATCCCAAGTACCTGAATATGTTCAAATATGGTATGTCATTAGAAAGCGGTACTTGAGTTACCTTGTTTATAGCAGTCACTAATCATTTCCAAGCAAACACACTTGAAGCACTGTTTCACCAATGTTTTTCCAATTGTTTATGTTTTTTTTCAGTCTTAGCAACCCAAAGTGCTACTTTATAAGAAGCTTGCAATTCACTAATGTTTATATGTAAAATATTGAACATCTGCTTCTGTTGATTTTTTATTTTAATATTCTGTCTTTCAAATAGTTCTTTGGTTTCAAACTTATTTCCTTATGTCTTTTATGTTAATGTCATTTAAGTTTTGAAAGTTAATTGCCTCATTAGCTATTACATTTCCACAAATAATACAATGTTGTTTCAACACATTACCATCAATTATGGTAAATATATGAGAGATCATACTTTTAAGTAAAACTGGCATGAACTCATTAGATCTCACTTCTTTTTTTTTTTTTTTTTTTTATACAAGAGTATCACTCTGTGTCCAGGCTAGTGTGTCATGGCATCAGGCTAGCTCACAACAACCTCTAATTCCTGGATTCAAGCAATCCTTCTGCCTCAGCCTCCCGAGTATCTGGGACTATAGGCACGCACCACCATGCCCAGCTAATTTTTTCTGTATATTTTTAGTTGTCCAGCTAATTTCTTTCTATTTTTAGTAGAGACAGGGTCTCACTCTTGCTCAGGCTAGCCTCGAACTCCTGAGCTCAAACGATTCTCCTGTTTTAGCCTCCCAGACTGCTAGCTAGGATCACAGGCATGAGCCACCATGCCCGGCCCCAGATCTCCACTTCTTTACAATCATTTCTACTGTCATCATTTGGTTTACTCCTGCTGCTGTGCTCTCACAGTTGAAACTTTTTTCACTAACTGCAAATTGGAGGGAAAAATGAAGAATACCATGTTTACTTCCCTAATGTAGGCAAGAATGTTAAACTATAAATTTAAAAAATAAATAGGCTTGAAGGAAATTTTAAATGATTGTAGAAATTAAAAGTTGCAATAAATTGTCTATATCAGTTAAAGTTGTGTAACAACCTATACTTACAATGTCGTATGTTGTATCATGTTTCCTCTGTGTTTGCCAGCACAGGCAACGCACCGCACAACTTTGACAACACTTATGCTGTTCTGTCCTGTGTTTAACAACAGGACTCCACCAGTCATTCGCTTGGGTGATCAAGTCACTATAAAATTTTCTGAATATTTATTCCAGTTTCTATTCTCATCTCCTTGTAGACTGGTAATAAACTGGCCTGGCACTGTTCTGTGAGCCATTGCTCTCCAAGAGGCATTGTGGTTAGGGGGAATTTTAGACAAACACGGAAGTGCTGGTAGACGTCAGCGTGTTCTTGTCTGTTACACACTGTATGTTTCTTTTTCCTGACTAAGGGTAGTCACAGGCCTTTCACCAGATGCTCAATTGGATGTCAGGATTGTTCTGGATCATGGACGGATGCATGTTTCCCAGTCCCTTACTGTTTGAACAGGTACATCTACTGCACTTAAGTGTAGTCATTCTGTCCCTATCTTACTAGTACATGTACAAACATGGGATCATATGCTATTTCCTTTCAGATGTCAAGTCTCCAGACCACTGGGAGCCACTGCCAGGGAGTCTCAATCTCCTCCACACCTGATACTGATCCTGAGACATCAAACTTCTCTTCCTTCAGGCACTAGAATTTTATAGATAGTAGTCTATTTCCTTGGTATTCACTTACTCTACTCAGTACATTCGGTTCTCGACCTGGCCTTTTTCTTCTCTGTAATCTTCAGATTTTATTTCTTTATAGGCAACTTTGTTCTATCTTTTATTTCCTTCCCTCTTCTCAAAGCATTTTTCCTGTGGGTTGGGGGTATAATAGTCCTCCTTTTCCCCTTCCTCTCTTCCTTCTTTCCTTCCTTCTTTCTTCCCTCCCTCCCTTTCTTCCTTTTTTTTTTTTAACAACACATGTGGATACCTAGCTGAAATTTTTTCTCCCCATGATCCTTAACGTCTGTCTATATTATGTCCTCATTTCTTTCTGTATCTGCCTCTTCTCATCGTTATCCAACAGCCACTTCATACTTTCACTAGTATTGGGGCATATGTTACTGATGCAACAATCTCAAATCCCATTTTATTTTGGATACTTCAACCTAGTGTGAATTTCTACTTTTTTAAAACAATCATTACTCTTTTTATTTCAGATAATTTTTGGAGGTTTTTATTTATTTATTTATTTATTTTGGACAAAGGACAACCCTCTCCCCCTTTTTTTAAAGGTATCCTTTTTGAAATTTACTTGTCTTATCCGAAATATCTTTTCTGTTTGAACATTACACACGAATGATTTCTCTATTCTTATTTTGTCTAATGTGAGATATAACACTCATGCATATAAAGTTGCATAAAAGATACATTTTGAATTTTAAAAATAATTATAAAATATATACTCATGTAACCACCAAATAAATCAATCAATAGAATATTTCTAGCACTCTCAAGTTCTCTTCATTGTATTTTTCCTTGATCATACACACAACACACTTCTTTTAAAGAAACAACTTCCTGACTTTCATGGTAATAATTTTCTTATTTACTTTTCTTTATAATTTTAATATGCTTAATAACATATATCAGTTTTGCTTATTTAGATCTTTAGGTGCATGGAAACATGTCATGTAAATAACTGGTGTTTTGTTTCTTTTCCTAACATATTTTAGGGTTATATTATGGTATTTATATCTAGGTCATTCATTCTCCTTGCTGAATAGCAGTAGTACCCAAAGTAGTTAATTCTCAAATTATTGGTCCACATGAATGTAAATGAATACACAAGAATGTAAATCAATGCACTGAATCTTCTTTGAGAAAGTCTTGCTAAAAGAAACAAACAAAATCTATTGTGCTAAGTGATATAGTTATTTTTTTATTCTCATACTAGATCCTTATATCTTCATAGACCATTATCAAACACTTCTTGTACCAGTACAAATTAGTGGAACAAAATTTTATGGAATTGCCATATAGTATTCCATTGATTAGTGTATCATATATTATTTATCTGTTCTACTGTTAATTCAAAGCTATATTGTTTTGAGTTTGGGGCAATTAAAAAAAAAAGGTTCTGTAGCCTATACAACTGAATGTGGATTTCCAGTTTCCTCAAAAATATTGGATATGACATTAATATTTTCAAAAGTGGTTTGACACATTTTTATGTCTAACAACAGTATAAGGAAATCCAAATTGCTTCATATCATCAACAATACTTGGTAATGTCAAATTTTAAAATGTTTATCAATCTGGTGAGTATGTAATACAATTCCTTTGTGGTTTTAATTTGAATTTCTGTGTTATTATCTTTATCTTTTGAGGAGTAGAAATTCTTAATTTTAATATGATCGAATTTGTCAGTTTTTTCTTCCTTGCTTAGTGGTTATTTTTATCTTTCTTAAAAGAAATTTTTTCATACACAAATTAAGAAAGTATTTTTCTATAATACGCTTAAAAAGTTTATTAGTTTTTGCCTTTCACACTTAGGATTATACTCACATCAAGATGACATTTGTATGAAGTAGGGGTTGAATTTCATTTTCCTCTGACTGTCTGCAGTTATACCTTTGCTGTAAATTCAGTATTGATATAAACAAGAATGTGTTTCTTGGCTTTCTCTACTCTTTCATTGTTCCATTTTTGTACCCCTGTGTTAGTATCATAGTTACTATACTTTCATAACAATTCTTGATATGTGCTAAGTAATATTTTCCTGGGGATTTATCCATTTGTATAAAATTTCTAATTTATTTGCATAAAGTTGTGCATAATATCCTAGACATGGTGAAGGTTTTGTTGTAGAGACTCTGGATATTGTTATAGTCCTCTGAGGAGGATTTAGTTTTTGCTTTAGAAGAAAAATTAACATGGCTAAACTCAAATCAAAAACTCTGCTCTGCCAAAGGTGAGCAGCATATCAAATTTTTGTAGAGACTGTTTTCAGCTTACCCCATGAATGTATACTTTACAGGTGAGTCAGAAACATAAACAGAAATTTTGGAGCCTTTCTCTCTTTTTGGATCTCACTCTCTCCTTTCTGATATTTTTCTTGCCTCGCTAGCAGCTCTGGCTACACTGCTTACTCCCTGTTTGTTTCCAAAAAAAATGAAAGGCATTCTGCTGGAATTTTGTTGTGGGTCTCTGCAGCTGCCTTCATGCTAAAGCCCCCTAAATAGGAAACTCACCCAAGCCATAGCTTCTTTTAGGTTTTGGGTCCTCTTCAAAATTGATCTGCTTTTTGTTTACTTTCCAGATCATAATATTTTGAATGTATTTACAGTTGTTACCTGTGAGATACTGGATTGTTAGGAAATTAGCTCTCCATAAAGAGAGGAGGACTTCTCATTGTTTCTTCAACGTCAACAAATGTTCTTTAGGTTTTCATTTTCTCCTATATTTTGACTATCTTATTGTCTTTTTGATATTAAAAAAAAAATTGGTCTGGAGAGTTTTTTAGGTTTTTTTGTTTTGTTTTGTTTTGGTGGGGTTTTGGTTTGTTTATTTGTTAACATTTCCTCTGTGGACAGGTTGGCCCAAATAAGTTAATCCATTTTCACTAGATGGGTAAGTCATCAGGTGATTTCTAAAGCTCAGTGGTATTCTATGTAGGGTCCCTGGATTAGCTAAAACCTTTTCTCTCTAAATGATATTGACTTGTCAGATAGTAAAATTTATGGAATCCTAGAATTTATTCTTCTTGACATATATAGTAAAACTCCACACTAAGGGGAGTCTGAAAACAAATTGTCTAAAATAGGCATTATACTATAGAAAGGTTAATACAATTATCAGGATGATCCTGTGCAATAGTTGAGATTGCCTTTGAGTGCGGATGAGGTTCAAATCCATTCATGGCCCAAATTCAGTGTGGTGCCACCTGGTGGTGCTTGTCAGTTTCAATTAATAAAGATTTTTTGTTTTACCGCTTATTGGTGCATATAGAACAATGTTAGTGATTCCAGGTGTTTTCTATATTTCTAGTCCTAAACAAGAGGGATTTGGGTAGGACACCGGATCTACAGGGCTCACCTCAACCTTTCATTTCTCCCTGAGGTTGGGTTACCTATTGTTTCCCTGCTGTGTTGACGATTCTCTCCAACTA
This sequence comes from Avahi laniger, assembly GCA_963575035.1. Taxonomy (NCBI): domain Eukaryota; kingdom Metazoa; phylum Chordata; class Mammalia; order Primates; family Indriidae; genus Avahi; species Avahi laniger. Next base: position 54,876 of record CAUYSK010004506.1, on the reverse strand, counting down.
CTCCTTTATGTCCCACTCCAGCAGTGAAGAACTTTAGCCTCCCCAGGTTGAGAACCATAACTGGTCTGAGGACATAGTCTTGCACCAATCTTTTTATATCAAAACTAGTTATGATAGTGGTATTCATTACTTTGAGGTTTTATTGTATATTCTCAAAGCCAAACTCCAAACTTGCATGATAAATTTACTAGAAATGATAATATAATTACAATTTCTCCTCAGGCAGATACTCCATTCTAAAAAATATAAACACATTTGACTCATCCAAGGTTTACTCTTCCAGAATGACTGACAATTTATTTTCTATCAGGTCAACAAATATCAAATCAGTTAACTATAGATCTTAGGAATAAGCTCCTACTTACTCCCAAGAAAATTATTTACTATATGATTGTCTTTTGGGCTCATTCAGAAAAAAATAAAGTCACTACAAATCGTCCTCTTTTTGGATAGCTAGTCACAATAAATATGCTTCTCCTCAACTTTATTGAGATTTAATTGACAAATAAAAATTATATATATTTAAAGTGTACAACAAGATGTTTGGATATACATACACATTGTGCAATGATTACCACAGTCAGGCTCATTAACACATCTATCGTCTCACTTACTTTTTTTCCTTGTAATAAGAACACTTGAGATCTACTCTCTTAGCAAACTTCAGCTATGGAATACATTATTATTAATTCTAGTCACTGTGCTGTACATTAAGTCTCCAGGACTTACTCATCTTATAACTGAAGGTTTGTACACACTGACCAGCATCTCTCCATTACCTCCACCCTCTGACCCCTGGTAACTGCTCTTCTACTCTCTGTTTCTATGAATTCGACTTTTTTAGATTTCATGTACATGTAAGTGAGATCATGGAGTGTTTGTTTTCTGCATCTGGTATATTTCACTTAATGTCTTCCAGGTCCATTCATGTCACAACTGGCAGATTTTCTTCTTTTTAATAGTTGAATAATATTTCACTACATATATGCCACATTTTTTATCCATTCGTCTGCTGATGGACACAAGTTATTTCCATATCTTAGCTATTGTGAATAATGCTACGATGAACATGAGAGTGAAGGTATTTCTTTGAGATAGTGATTTCATTTCCTTTGAATATATACCCAGAAGCAGGATTTCCAAATCATATGGTAGTTTTGTTTTTAATTTTTTGAGAAGCCTCAATACTATTTTCCATATTGTTTCTGCTAAGTTAGATTCCCACCAACAATGTTGGTGGAGTTCCTTTCTCTCCACATCCTTGTCAATTCTTGTCATCTTTTTGACATTTTTTTAATAGATATCCTAAGAGGAGTGAGGTGATATCTCACTGTAGTTTTGATATGCATTTCCCTGAAGATTAGTGATGTGGAGCACATTTCATATAACTCTTGGCCATTTGTATATCTCCTCTGGAAAAATGTCTATTTGGGTTCTTTGTCCTTTTTAAAATCAGTTTGTTTTTTTTTTTTTTTTTGCAATTTAGTTGTATGATTTTCTTACATATTTTGATATTAACAAACCCCTTGTGAGATATATGGTTTATAAATATTTTCTCTCATTCCATGGGTTGCTTTTTCATTTTGTTGATTGTTTCCTTTGCTGTGCCAAAATTTTAGCTTGATGTAGATTCACTTGTTTATTTTTTCTTTTGTTGGTTGTGCTTTTCATGTCATATCCAAAAAATCATTACAAAGACCAATGTCATTGAGCTTTTCCTATATGTTTTCTTGTATGACCTTTACCATTTCAGGTCTTAAATTTAAGTCTTTAATTCATTTTGAGTTGATTTTGTGTATGTATAAGATTAGGACTCAATTTCATTTTTTTAATATCAAAATGCCATTTTTCCAGCACCATTTGTTAAAGAGACTATCCTTTCCCCATTGTATATTCTTGGTCCGTTTTTTGAAGTTTAGTCGAAGACCATATATGTGTGAGTTTATATCTGGACTTTCTATTGTTTTCCATTTGTCTATGTGTCTCTTTTTATGCCAGTACCATACTGTGATAACTATAACTTTATAATGTAATTTGAAATCAAGTAGTGTGATGCCTCTAGCTTTGTTCCTCTTTCTCAAGATTGCATTAGCTATTTGGGGTCTTTTGTGGTTCCGTATGAATTTTAGGATTGATTTTATTATTTCTGTGGAAAATGCTATTGCAATTTTTATAGGTATTGCATTGACTCAATAGATTGCTTTTGGAAGTATAGCCATTTTGACAATGTTAACTCTTTCAATCCATGGACACAAGATATCTATTTATTTGTATAAATTATACTATTTAATTTCTTTCATCAAAGTTTTATATTTCAGTGTACACATCTTTTACTTCCTTGGTTAAATTGATTCTTAAATATTTTTTGATGCTATTGTAAATGAAATTGTTTTCTTAATTTCTTTTTCAGATAATTGTTGGTAGTGTATAGAAATGAAACTGATTTTCTTATGTAAATTTTGTATCCTACAATTTTATGACTTTTGTTTGTTAATTCTAAGGGTTTTTTGGTGGAGTCTTTAGGGTTTTATGTATAAAAGATCACGTCATCTGCAATTGGAGACAACTTTACTTCTTCCTTTCTTATTTGAATACTATTTATTTATTTACTTATTTATTTAATGTCTAATTGTTTTGGCTAGGCCCTCCAGTACTATATTGAATAGAAGTGGTAGAATAGACATCCTTGTTTTCTTATTGATCTTGGAAGAAAAGTGTTCAGCATTTCACCATGAAGTATTATGTTAGCTATGGGCTTGTCATATATGGCCTTTACTGTGTTAAGGTACAATTCTTCTATGCATACTTTGTTGAAAGTTTTTATCATGAAAGGATGTTTAATTTTGTCAAATGCTCTTTCTGCATCAATTGAGATGAATGTGTGATTTTTTTTCCTTCATTCTGTTAATGTGGTGTACCACCTTTATTGATTTGCATATGTTGAACCATCTTTGCTTCATAGGGATGAATCCTACTTTTTCATGGTTCGTGATCCTCTCAAGGTATTGAATTTGGCTTGCTGGTATTTTATTGAGGGTTTTTGCATCTATGGTCATCAGGGATATTGTCCTGCAATTTTCTTTTCTTATAGTGTCCTCATCTGCTTTTAGTAACAAGGTAATACTGATGTCATAAAATGAGCTTAAAGTCTCCCTTCTCTTCACTTTTTTGGAAGAGCTTGAAAAGGATAAATATTAATTATATTTAAATGCTCATGAGAATCTACTAGTGAAGCCATGAGATCCTAGATTTTTATGGGGATTTTTTTTTTTATTGATTCAATCTAATTGCTCATTAGTCTGTTCAGATTTTTTTTTTCTTCATGATTCAGTCTTAGTAGGTCATATGTTTTCCCCCATATGTGAATGTGTGCATTCTCATAAAGTCCATTTACAGGTTTGATAGCCGGTATTTTACTTCTCTGCTTTCTAACGGAGGATATGGTATTTGGGTTCCAAAAGTGTTTGTTCAAGATCACCCCATTAATTGGAGTAAAGGCCCTTCTGGGTTGTTCCTTTTCTTTTTGTCTTTTCTTTTTTCTTTTTCTTTGGGAGGGGGCAGTTGCAGGGCCTCACTCTGTTGTCCAGGCTGGCACAATCATAGCTACAGCCTCAAACTCCTGAAGGCCCTTCTGTCTCAATGTAAAATATGTTCATCAGCCACAATCCCTGCTACTTAGTGATTAAAAAGTATTTCTATAGAGAAAACATCATCAGGATTTCAAATATAATACCTTTAAAATAATATATCAAAGTGTCCTATTGCTTTTGAAAAACAGCTATAATTCTAGGAGCCATGTATGGCTTCTGGGAGAAAATCCTGATAAATTTCAAAATTTAGCCAATCATCATGTTAATATTAATATCTGGTATCAACAGAAAAATAACTGATGTTTTCAATCATAATAGATAAAAAAAAACAAGGAAATGCGTACAATGCTCATCAAATTTTGCAGTGAAAGTCAAAAGTAGTACACAAGCATTAGGAAATAGCTGGATACGTAGAATATGTTGATTTGCATTTATTGAGCACCTCTCTGGAATAATTTGAATAGTGAGGCTTTACAAAGTAGGAAAAGTGAAGTGCAATGTCTCTGGAGAGGAGATTAATTTTGTACATTTACAAAATGAAATGCAGAGACTATAGCATTTGAATTAATTTTGTACAAAGTCTAAGTAAAAATTTAAATCTAAAAATGCAGAGAAAAATTTATCATGCATATAATTTGACATATTTTTAAAAATTAGTTCAAATTAACTCAGCTATATCTACTTAATACAACCTTTAATGCCCATTATTATGAAAAGGAATGAGGAGAGAGAGAGAGAAAAAAACTGAGAGAGAGAAAGAGAGAGAGAGAGAGAATTGTTTTGGGATTAGGATTTATGTAGCCTTATTGTAATATTCTTAAAATGTAATTGGAAAATTTAGAATAACAGTACTATGCAAATTTCAAGAATCTTAACTATACCTGAAAAATAAAAAAAAAAACACATTATGTAACTGTTTTAGAAACTCCATCTAGTAAACCTATAAGATTAACAGTAATTCCAAGTAGAGTAATATAAATAACATTTCCTGTTAAGTCTCAATTAGCTAGAGACATTCTTAACATTTCACAATCTTTTTTGTTTCAAATATGTATAAAAATATTACTAAACTATTTTCTTTAAAAATAATATAAACAAAATTATTTCATATTTTTGAATCTAGTAACAGCACAAGGTTGCTCTTATTACCAGTGATTTTACTATATGTATCATTTCTGTAAATATATACAGGGTAGAAATTTAGATCATGTCCTTTAACTGGGTGAACATACTGATACCCAGGCCTTACATAGATAAATTAAAGTAGTCTCTAGAGTGGAAGTCAGGCATCAGGGTATTTTGAAACTCTCCATATTCGAGAACCACTGTCCTAAAACATAACTCAAAATTACCCATAAATCCAAACAAATCCTTAATATTAGCCTACTTTGCTGTCACTTTCTTTTTCCCGGTTTGATTCAAACTCCTGGTAATCAAAGTTTTATCCTAATGAATAACAGTTTGCATTTTAAAACTTTTTTGTGCTCTCCAGCACTTATTACTAGCAAATGGCTAATTCCTAGTGGTTGTGAGTTCTTAAATCCATGAGTCTTGTAATTTCCATATAAATAACAGAAACATAACCCCTTTGGAATTTTGATGTAACGTCTGATTATATTTCAATTTTTGCTTTAGTTTTGATATTGTTTTATTTGTTTATTCTTGTGAAACAAATTGCCCCAAAACTTAGTGGCTTGTACAATGACAATTTATGATTTTTCATGACTATGTAGCATTGGTGAGGCCATTCTTCTGCTTGTCTTACCTGGACTCATGCATACTGGTGCACTGAGGTGAAGACTAGAAAAGCCATGTTCTATTTGCCAAAGCAGGTTAATAGGCAAATAGATCCCACCCATTGATGGAAGGAACAGTTGACATCACGTTGCAAAGAGGTGAGAGGATTGGGAAATATTATTTTAGTGACCTACCACAAATACGTATGTTCAAATATCCATATACTTAGTTTTCAATACTTCAAATTTGCCTAATGCAGATCAACCAACCTCAAGAGCAAAACATTGCTCAATCTACCAATAACATGCTAATACCAGCTGTTGCATCAATGGCATCGTGATTCTTCTGTTCTTCTTTTAGGATTATAGTTATCTGTTTTGTGCTTAAAATATGCACACAGTGGCAATTTCATCTGTAAAGACTCAGGAGACTTGTATTAATCATTATAACTGAGTACAGATCCTTTCTCAGCATGACTCATAAATATCTTTGAGTTTTGAAGCTCTTTATAATAACATTAATGTAATCTGTAAAATGACATTGCTTGCAATGAATTCCATTTACAAATCTGAATAGGCGATGAAGAGAAAATGGTAGCGTAGTTACAAATTTTTAATGGAGACTAAAAACCAATGGAGCAATGGAAAACATAAAAATATCTTCTTGCTTCTAAAAGATCTCACAATGCTGTGACGCTAATGAAGATGGAGATTATTTAGATGGATTTGCTTATATGCCGCTTACTGCCAAAGAGATGGTTATCTGACTAAAAATCTATTATTGATTATTCAATTTAGTGTTCATATATTAATATTTAAATTTTATTCAGGTTACAGTCATGTTGAAATTTGAGTTTCACATTCTAGCATGCCTCTGCTGTAGCTGACAACAGAAATGTTAAAATACAGTCATCTTCAGCGTAAGGAATGGCCACTGGGGGGCTAATTTCCATTTTGTGGTTTATGGCTTCTTCTTAATATCTGATAATGCAATTATGCTTCAGTAAAGAATGAATCTTCCCTTGACAAAGTAAGCCAGGCCCAGAATATTGATGATGTAAATAAAATGATATCATGATTTTAAAAAGGGTCTTCATTTGGAGAAGGTTTTTGCTATGTAAAATACTTATTGTTCAAAGTTAGAGATCTTATCTCACTTTCTTCTCCAGGAAAAAATGTTCAAGAGGAAGGACTGGGTTCCAAATCATTTAGCGATAGTATTGTCAAAGCTGAAATTGCTTCATTTAAAAAAAAAAAATTTGCTATATTCTGCACTGTAACACCTAAACAAAGAAAAAAAATTTCTTTTTTTCAGAAATAAGAGGTATCCTAAAACTACATAACACAGCACAACTTGATCTACATGCTTCCAGACAATGTATTCTTACCCACCTTCATACTTAACTTCATTGCTACTAAATGTACAACTTGACTGGAATATCTGATATGAAACTACTGTAAGTACTTTCCCTTTTAAATTTCAGTTGCCGAGTCACGTCATCTAGTTTATACTATTCTGAATTATATCCTGTGCTTTCCCATTCTTTGCTAACACGACATCTTATAAAATCACATAGGATAACATAATATGACAGTTGAATTTAAGAGACCTCTTATTATATTTGAAATTCAACCAATGTTCCAATTTAATGGCAATAGATGATTAAAGGAGAGACAATATCCTCATTTCGGAGACATTTTTACTCCAACGTATTTTTAATGCTTTCATGTCTTTTATTATTTTGACAGGTTTTCAGAAACAGTTCCCAAAGCCCTTGTTTTGAGCCTGATTTTTATAAAGATAGACAGGGACATTTTTGAAAGTTTTGAGAGCACATTATTATAACATGATATTATTTGATGAAAAAAATCTGAAACAGGTCCTTTTAATATTTACATTGTTTACCAAATGTTCTAGTTAAAACACCTGCATAAGTAGGAGAAAAATTATTTCTACTCAGTAATCTTTTAATGTTCTTAGTAACATACAACCTTAGTAGTAGTAAGAATGTCTTTTTAAATATCATTACAGCTCAACACTCAAGCAGTAATGATGTGGAAAAAGATCCAGTGGTGTGGTACTAGCATTTCCTGAGAAGGAGTTATATAACATGTAAACACAGAATAATACCTTTAAACTTTAAAAACAGAAGATTGAAATCAAGACGCATAAGTCTGAATGACTCTCTCTCTCTCTCTCTCTTTCTCTCTCTCTGCACATATGTAATATACTTATCTTCTGTCACTTGAGAACTGATTTCTCTGTAAGAGCTATAGGACATGTTAAGTAAGTGCCAGAAGATATGATCCTCAAATAAACCATACCTTGTTGGGAAGTTAAACAAACCTTGATACTTTTCACATAGTAATATTTTGCATATAGTAAAATGCTATCAACAAAGTCCATTCACATATATTGCATCATTGGATTCTCACAAACATTTGCACCATTAATTTATCCCCTGAATCAATCAAAAACAAGAAAAACTCCAAGATGAATGAACTGACTTATCCATTTCTACAGTGTTGAGTGGCAAAGTCAGCACAGACTCACCTCCAGTCATAAGGTTGAGCTACTTAACCACAGGTGACAGTGAAATGGGCTGACCTAACCTTTTCACAGTGGGTTCATCCTGTACTCATGAGTAACCAAAACTATAAGAGGTTTTTGTTTGCTTGTTTGGCTTGTTCTTTTGGTTTGTTTTATACGTATTCATCATCGTATAGTCCTTATACGTAAATTTTGTGTGTGAGTTTCTTAGCCCTCCAACACAGTAAAAACTTAAGTACTGAAAAGGAACAGAAGCCATGAACCTCTTGTTGTAGGTGAAATTGAGAAGAGGCAGAGCCTGCAGGGTAAAAGACCTACCAAAAACAATACAGGACTAAATATCACATGCTATTTACATAACAGCATTTGAGGAGCTTAACGCACTTTACAAATCCAGTTTGATGAATTCCAATGAACAGCAAGGAACTATGCAGCAGAGTGGAAATGATCACTGTCCTCATTCATGATTTCTACTATTCTGAAGAGGGGCTGTGCCTTTTACTCAGATCTCATAAATTTGTGGCATAGCCACAGTTGGAGAAAATATAGACAATTTGGAAACTAGGTAGAGAAAGGTGAAGGGGAGACCTGAGAAGTATGTTCCTCACCTGAAATTATTAAAAGGGAGGAAAAAAAAAACCACAAAAATAAATCAACTTTTCCTAACCTCACTAAGACCAGAACCAGGGTCCGCCATGACCACATAGTTGAGACTCCTCTTTCTGCCATGTTTGGCATGTTTGATGTCTAAATATATTTAATCATTGTAATTAATTACTTTCAAGTTTTGCTCATCTTATAGAAAAATTATCACTTCAATAACGTCTATAGTTTTAAGAGAACAGATACCAATTCTACAAGCACTTGTATTTTTTTGTTTGTTTTTCTCTTCAAACTTGATTGCTTAAATAGTAATAAACTGAGTAGCTATCATTTTAGGAGCATCTGTCATATGGCAGCCTCTGCTGAGATGCGCTTTTTATACATTATGTCATTTAACCCTCATTACGAACTTACAAGTATTATTACAGTTGTTTTAAAGATGAAGATCAGTTATGTACATAGATATAGACTTAGAGAGGGGAGAGGGGACAGAGAGGGATGGAGAGGCAGAAAGAGAGAGGAAGACAGACAGAGATTTTAAGGAATGACCAACTGGAAACTCAGGCACGATGCGCAGTTGCAGTCTGGAATCCTAAATCTGTAGGTCAGGACATCACGCTGGAGACTCAGGTAATGATGCCATGTTACAGTGTTGAGGCAGAATTCCTTCTTCCTTGAGAAACCTCAGTTTTGTTCTAAGGCCTTTAACAAATTGCACAATGCTCACTCACATTATTGAAGGTTGTCTTCTTCACTTAAAGTGTCTGTATAAATTAATCACATCTACTAAATTCCTTCACAGCAGCATCTAGGCTAGTGTTCGATCAAATAACCGAGCACCATAGCCCAGCCAAGTTAACACACAAAACCTCCATCACTGTCCACCCCTTGTCAACTTGGCAACCGTATGCGCCTCCTCAAACCATACCGAATCCCCAAACGAAGACAATTACACAATCGTACTGCTACCCGACATGACACAACTATTCTATGTACAACTGAAAGTGCATTGGCCACTTCCCCGGAAGAGAGTGAAACATACTTGAAGTTCGCTTTTCTCCTTAGTATTCTGTAACTTAAATACTATGATGTAAAATTAGTACATCTTATGTTATTAGCAAAGAAAGATGGAAGAGGGAGAAGAAAATATATATTTTATATACACACACACACACATACACCATCCTATACAAATATATACATTTATATACCCACACTCATAAACATCATAATACAATAAGGAAAAATACTCATAACAATAGCAGTTCTTGTTTCTGCAACCGGTCATGTGATCAGAGCATTTATTTATAACTATATTTTTCTGCTACTCATTGTATATTTTTTCCCCTAAGTAAACACATTAGTCAATTGTGATTCTTCACCTAGTAAGATGACTTAAACTTTCATTTCTGCATGTCTAAATCATTAGTAATTCTACCTGAAATGGCTGTTTTTATCAACTTTATTGAGATACAACCTAAGGGATCTCCCATATTCCAGACATATTCTTCTTTACTTTATGTAGTAGCAATTCAATTTTTCCTTGGTAATCAGGACCAGTCACCCCAGACAGTATAGTAACTGCCTTATTTTCCTATTGATTCAAAGCATGAGAAATTCGAAGTGGCTCGGTGGTGGTTTTGACTTGAAATTCAATGGAATCGTTGTTTTTGTCTCCTGGTAGAAGCATTCTTCTCTTTGCAACTAAGCCCTCTAGACTAGAAGAACATAAAGCTTCAGGGACATAAAGGAAAAGTTTTGCTTGTAAAATTTTGGAGTAATAATAATTGGTGCCACTCCCATTTCCGTCCACTGATTTCTGTATTTAAGGATCCTGGTTATGGAAGCAGTAACACCATATGTTGCATGCTGATTTAGAGCATATAGCCTCCTGAAGAACATTACCCCAGCCCTACAAGTTATTGCCACCTAGTTGTCACTGTAATAGAATCTTCAAAAGGCTGTTCCACCATTCTATCAAGCCAGCTACTTCAGAATGATGGGGAACATGGTAATATCAGTGAATTCCTTACTCATGGGCCCAAATGAGCTCATGGGTTTATTTACTGTGAAGTGAGTTCCTTGATCAGAAGCAATGCTGTGTGGAATATCATGGTGATGGATAAGACATTTTGTCAGTCTGTGAATGTTAGTTTTGGCAGAAGCATTGCATGCAGAAAAGGTAGATGCATATTCAAAGTATCTCTGCCAGTAAGAATGAAACACTGCCCCTTCCATTATAAAAGTGGGCCCATATAATCAAGATGCCTCCAGGTAGCTGGCTGATCACTCCAGGGAATGATGTTGTTTCATCATTAGTGTTGGTCATGTTGCTGGCAGTCCAGGCACTCAGCAATGGCTATAATCAAGTCAGCAAGTGAAAGACCATGTTTTGAGCCCATGCATAACCTTCAGCCCTACCACCACTGCCAGTTTGTTCAGGAACCTATTGGTCAATGACAGTGAGAGTTGGGATAGAGGCTGATTGGTATTCAGAGACAGGTCATCCCATCCATTCATTTTTAAAATTCTCTTCTCTAAAGTCACCTCTCAATGAACATTCACATGAGACATAAACTACTCATTTTTCTAATTCGGAGAGGTCTAGCCACATACTTCTTTCCCAAGTTTCTCTGTCATCAATTTTCCAATTATGTTTCTTTCATGTCCCTAATTATCCAGCCGAATCGTTGGCCACTACCCATGAATTGATAAATAATTGTGCGTCTGGCCATTTATCCTTTCAAGCAAAGTGAACACCTAGGTGCAATGTTCTTCCCACAGAGGTGATTTCCCTTCACCACTGTCCTGCAGGGATGTCCCAGAAAGCAGTTGTAGTTCTGTAGCTGTCCACTTCAGATGGTGCCTGCATATTGCATAGAGCCATCTGTAAATGAGGCCTGACTCTCTCTTCCTCAGTCAACTGATTGTAGGAAACTCCCCATGAGGCCACAGGTGCAGTCTGGGAGAGAGAAGGTCAAACAGCAGGAATGGGGACCTTGGGAATTGAACCACTTCCTTCTCTAATTTACTTGTGCTTTGGGGGCCTACTCAAGCCTCAATTTATGTATACCACTTCCATGTGGTGATGTTGTGCAGCTGTGCATGCCTCACTTATGGCTTGGTGGGTTAGGATTGCAATGGGAGCTCAGGTCCTATGGTAACTCGATGGTCTGTGCTTAGGCAGTTAGTCTAAGGTCCAGTAGTAAAGCAAAAGCTGTTTCTCAAAAGAAGAGTGTTATCTGCCAAGGAGAGCAGGGCTTTGCTCCAAAATCCAAAAGACTGCATTGTGATTCGCCAATAGGAACCTGACAAAGACTCCACACAGCATCCCTATTTGCCAAAGACACTTCAAGTAACATTGGATCTGCTGGATCATATAATCCAAGTGGCAGAGCAGCTTTCACAGCATATTGGGCTTGTTACAGAGCCTTTTCTCATTCTAAATGCCATTCAAAACTAGCAGCTTGTGGGGGCACTTGATAAACAGGCCAGAATAATACACTCAAATAAGAAATATATTGCCTGTAAAAATCCAAAAAGCCAACTGAGTATTATGCATCATTTTTGATCTTAGGAGAGGCCAGATACAACAATTTATTTTTCACCTTAGAAAGGATAACTCAGCATGCCTCACACCACTGGGACTTTAGAAATTTCACTGAGGTGGGAGGTCCCAAATTTTTATCAGATTTATTTTCCACTCTCAGATGTGAAAATATTTTATCAATAAGTCTAGAGTAGTTGCTACTTCTCACTCACGAGGACCAATCAGCCTAATGTCATCAAGGTAACGGACTAGTATGATATCTTGAGGAAGGGAAAGGTGATCAAAGTTCCTAAAAACTAAATTATGACGTAGGCCTGGAGAGTCCATATGCCTCAGACGTGGGACAGTGAAGACATACTGCTGGCATTGCCAGCTGAAAGCAAACTACTTCGTGGAGTCTTCACTAACAGTATGAAGAAAAAAGCCTCCATCACATCAATATCTACATACCAGGTGCAAGGGGTTGTGCTAATTTCCTCAAGCAAGGAAACCACATCTGGAATAGCAGCTGCAATTAGAGTCACCAACTGGGTGAGTTTACGGTTATCCACTCTCATTCTCCAAGATCCATCTGTTTTCTGCACAGGTCAAATTGGCAAATTAAATGGGAATGTGGTTGGAATTACCACCCCTGCATCCTTTCAGTTCTTTATGTAGGCACTAATCTCTGCAATCCTCCCAGGAATGTGGGACTGCTTCTGATTTCCTATTTTCCTGGGTAAAGGCTGCTGTACTGGGTTTCACTTGGCCTTTCTCACCACAATACCCATAAAATAGGAAACCAAAAGCAGTCCCACTCCACAGGTCAAGGAACAAATTTGGGGATTCTGCCAATTGACAATTGTGTCTATTTCAATTATGCATTCTGAAAGTGAGAAAATACCTAGGTGTGGGGACAAACTGTACTCACTGTGAGATGGGCCTAAGCATCATATGGTCACGGTGTTGTTTTGACTATCTTTAATTAGCATCAATTCAAAGCCAGTGTTCGGTGATTTCCCCAAAATCTGATTATTTCCTTTTTCCCAATGTAAGTTACCCTGGTAAAATATTGTCTCTTTGTGGAAAACTAGGAGAAAGGTTAGCAGTATAAATATTTGGCAATATAGTAAAATCCTTTCTCAAAGAGACTACTTCATTCACAAGGTTCTGAGTCTGTTAACTAGCTCAAATTTGAGAATTAATTTGGGGTGAGTGGCTCTCTGTTTTGGTGATTCAAATCAGACTTTTGTTCACTTGACCTAAAATTCTTCCACGTGTAAAGATCAAGTAAGAATATAGGCTACTCATCTATTTCACTTGTAGGGACACCATGATCCATTGGTTGCCGCCATAGGTCTCTGCAAGTCAGATTATTCTTATTACTGCTTTGACTCTGCTGTCCGTTATGGTAACCATATTCACCTTGTCTTTGGCAATTAAGTACCACCACTTGACCCCTGCCATCACGTGATCCCAATATCCCCATTAGATTTAAGATATCAGTTCAGTTGTTTCAATTCAACCATAATTGCCGATCTACAAAGAAAGGGGGACCTCAGTGCTCTTTAAAGGAAGCTGGGGCTCCTCTAACAGATTTATTCCTCACAGTCCTGGTAAAAGGTATGTTCTCTGGAAAATTCCCTCCTCCAACCCAGGGTGAGAGAGCAGGTGTTACATGGTAAATCCACTCTGACATTCCAGTCTCCCCAACCTTTTGATGCCTTCTTCGACGGTATATGAAAGCAGTTCTAGCATATCTATTTCATATAGTGCAGGCCACTTTTTGGTCCGTCTTTCAGTCAACAAACCAATCAGACTATTAGAGACTTCCTAACTCTCCGAGCTATAATATTTAACTCAGAATCTCTGCTTAATGGGCCAAAATCAATAAATTCATCCTGTCCCAACTTTATGTTCCTTTCACCATTATTCCACACCCTTAATATTCATTCTTACACATATTATTAATATCTGTATTCCTGATCATACAAATTGAAAAAAATCATACAGTTTTTTTTTTTTGGAAGTTTGTATCTCCTCATTGATCACAGTTTATACCTCATTTCTGGGGACCTGCTGAAACTGGAGTCTAGTTAGAGGTCCAGAGCAAAGGTGGGTGGTAAGAGTAGGTCCTGAAGAGAGTTAGCAGTGTCTTGCAAAGCAACTGCCTCAGCGGAGGCCATCGCTGTTCCTCACTCAGACAAAGCACAGTCAACCCTATGTGAATGTGGGTGGAGTTGAAGTACTGTTTCTACTGGCAAAGAAGATTATACAGAATTTAGGGGTTCAATGGCCCTCACTTCATCAGGATTTTTCCCATGTCTTCATTCCAATGCTCAGTATTCTATTTCTTCCCAATCAGTGTCTCTCTGGGCTTGGTTTTCAGCAATCTCAGCTCTGCAGCTACAGGACATAGGATTTCTATCACGACAGACATAGAAACTTTCAGGTCATTTATACAGCACTTGGGCTGAGAATTTGAAACCATAAGATCATCCTTTATCCCCCCCACCCTCCAAAATTTGTCTAGAACAATTAGGAGCAACCAGCCCCCTCATTATACTTATTAATTTGACAAAAATGCCCTATGGTAATATGGTCCATCAGACTCTCATAAATGTTTTGTTAGTAATATCCATCGGTGATATTTTGCATCTCTCTATTGCCACACCACACTACGGGCTATCAGTGTCCTCTTTCCCACCAGGAATAGAGTCATTAGTGCCTTTCAATCTAATCAGGTTAAAGAATCAATTTCAGAAAGTTGAGAATCAATTCTAATGACCAATCATTAAGATTCTGTTTCTCTAAAGCTATTCTGTACAAAAATCTGTGATAGTCAGGGTTCTCCAGATAAACAGAACCAATAGAAGAAAGAGAGGGAGGACGAGGGAGGTGATATTTTGAGGAATGGGCTCATGTATCTGTGGGGCTGGTGTCCAAGTCAACAATACAACCCGACTGCTAGAAACTCAGGCAAAATTTGAAGCTGTAAGTCTTGAGTATTAAATCTGTAAATCAGGATTTCAGCTTAGAAGTCCAGATAAGGATGTCATGTCACTATCTTGAGACAGAATTTCTTCTATCAGAAAACGCAAGTTTTGTTTTTAAGCTTTGAATTTACTTGGCGAGGCCCATCCACATAGCTGATAGTAATGTTTTTTTTTAAAGTTAACTAATCATGCATATTAATCACATCTACAAAATATCTTTATAGCCACATCTATACTAGTGTTTGATCAAACAACTGAGCCATAGCCTAGCCAAGCTGACACATAAAATCAACCATCTCAACACCTAAAATCCAAAACCATGTGCTAAACAGTTACATAGAAATGCCTTCAATATCAGAAATTTTTAAAATTCAACAGTTTACCTATAATTATGGAAGATAGGTTATAGGAATTCCAATTACCTGTTTATTTTTATGTATTTTTTATATGGTAAACACGTGTGTGTACATATGAAGTATATATGCATACATTAACTGATTCAAACAATTGAACCAGTTGAATCAGAATCTGACCAATCAGAATTCAGATGCCAAACCTTAGTCTTCTCTTGCAATTCCTGAGACTGATAATCATCAATATAATTTGAGCTGAATATCCTGACATCAATGGCATCAAACAAATTACCCAAACTTAATGGACAAGATTAGAATTCAAATTGCCTCAAGAACACGAGATTAATAAGAGAATTTCTCTAATATTAACACATTTCAAATCAAACAATTGTGGCTTTAGGCAAATTACATTAATTAATAGACTATTTTAATTATTAATACTGTAAGAAATGTTTCTGTGTCAAATAATTCTGTAAATTAAACATCTCTACCTATATATTTTCTTAAATTTTTTTAACCTATGTGCCATATAAAAGTTGTATTGACTGATATGTGCCCTCTCTAGGTTAATGCATAGTGCACAAATTAGACTTGAAATTCATCGTATATGGTATTACATTATCACAAACACTGTATCCCTTTTGAAAACCAGAAACACAAAATAGGAGTGGTTTGATAGAGGCATTCACTTCTATTTGATTATGCTTGTTCATCTGAGTTGTGCTGTTACTAGTCATGTGCTTTTAATCTTTTATATTGAGTAAGACTTCATTTTGGTTTTCTCCTAAAATTTACCAATTCCAAAGCATGGTAAATGATAAAGATCACTACAATTTTGTTTTATAACTTCAGGGGTTAAAAAAAATCCTTAGAGTATTTACAAAAACTCTGCTTATGTAGACTTATCTATAAGATTATATCTCTATGCAATTTTAATCTCTCAAAAGTTTATTTTCCTAAAGAACAGTGATTTGTTGAAATTTATGATTTTCAGATTATATTTTGTTCAGCTATTACCTAAATAAATGTCCCCATGCAACCTGTGAAAAAGATTTTGGATCAACTTAATGCTTTAGTAATGAAGTTTGATATTGCTCCAATTATAGTACACTACTTAATATGATATAATACTTTAGTTCCCTGAAAAAAACTGTTAATATGTTTATTAAACTGAGAGAAAAATATTAAAAGCTGTCAATAGTCAGAAAGACATTTGCTACCATAAGTGATTTCTATGATAATTACAAAAACATGGACCTTAAAATATTACGTAAATTTTATTAAGTGACAAAGTCTCCCAGGTTTTGAAAAATTATACCATAGTTGCTCATTAGCAGGTCTACTTTAATGTGAATCTCTTTGAAGATTTATTTTCTCATTTTTTTGAAGAACAGAAACTTTACTGACATACTAATGACCTAATTGTGACTAGCTGATCCCATTTTTGTTTGAAGGATCGTTCCCTCTATCCATTCAATAAATACTGTAAGTGGGAAAAAGGAATTTGGATTGATGGGAAAGAACTGTAATCATCACATACAGATTTATGGGTTGAAGGAACAATGTGATTATGTGAAGAAAAATGAAATGATGCTTATGGGCCCTTGATGAACAACATAGGGTATTTGTATTAAGAAAGTCAGGAATGTGGAAGGTAGCAGGAAGAATATTTTATGCAATGCTCATTGTCCTGTATGTGCATAAGAGTCAGAGTACTAGAACTTTGTGTATTATGCCTTTAAGGGGAATATTTTCTACTGTTTGTGACAGAATAAGATGCACTGTTGAAGCAGCAAAATCTTTCTTCAGATATTTTCCAAATTCTTGTTACAACCCAATTTTATTTCCCAACAATATGATTTATGCAGGATTATATTGTTCTATAAATCATTGTCCAGGGATTCAGGTGCCAAAGCTAAGTCTTCTCTTGCAATTTCTAAGACTGACAATCACCTATATAATTTGAGTTGAATATCCCAACATCGGTGACATCAAACAAATTATCCAATCTAACCTTAATGGACAAGGTTAGAATTCAAATTGTCTGAGTAACGTGAGATTTGATCACCATATAAGAGAAAAAATAAATTGATCATAAAGCAATAAGAATGAATAAACTAGAGTACATATACATAGTAAAAATAAAATTATCTCTGTGCAATTCTTCAGTAGACCATCTTTGCCCTTTCAGCTAAATGTTATGTCTCTTGTCTAAAAGTACCCAATATAGAGGAACTGGCATACCAAGTGCTTTGTAGATCTGACGAATGTGTTCCATTTTACAACAACACTAATTACAATTGCAATTAGTGAAATTTCCACTTCAAAAACCTCAAAATTTAAACTCTTCTAGAGTAAACTTAAAGTTGTGAGTTGCCTTTTCAAAGTTTATTGGACTTCATAGATTTGGTGATATAGCCAAGTGTACCTGAATTATCTGTTAAAATAGTTACCTGTGAACGATTCATTTCCAAATGCAGATTTGTGTTTGATTTTGAAAACTATAAATGATGATTTATTGGAAAGTCAACCTTTATCTTTACGATTTGCTTCTTTTTGACATTATGGTTCCCAAAATATAAAGCAAACTGGCATTAACTTCTAAACAAGGTTTGCTGATATTTTGTTTTCATTTGCATGTAGTCATGAAGGTTTGGATTTTATTTTAAACATTGGAATAGTTTAACTAATATCTATGAAAAGTGTACATTGTCTTTTAATAAGTAGCTGAAGTAATTTTTCTATAGAAAGTTCTTTTGATTTCATTATAGATGCAATCTGATTTTTCGAAATCTCTCTAAAATAATGTCTCAGCTTCTTGACAGCTTAATTGAGTGATTTCTAATTGTTAACTCACGCTATTGATTCCATGAGACAATGGTGACACGGAAATATATCTTTTCCTACTATCTGACATAGTCCAATTTTAAAACAGTTAGATTCCCATGTAGATGATTTCTGCAAGTAAAAAAATACAAACATAGAGGATACATTAAATTAAATTTTTACTTTGAGATGGACATTCAAATAGGCATATAATTGTCACATCTCAGTTTCCTTGGTAATAATAGGGTGTGAATAACATTGATAATGTTTAAAATTGGAAATTCAACATGAGCTTATAGTTTCACTATATAAGAAAGTAAATCCCAATTGATAAAATGGCAATCTCTGTATTATAAGTAAATGAGGTTAAATTCTAGTATTGATCAGCTCTTGTAAGCCTAACAAGCCTCCTTTTAGGTGTTAGGAGATCATAATGCTACCTATACCTTGGTGTTGCTCAGATGACAATATAAAAATACCATTTATAAGACATTTGATAACTTCTAAATTTTTTAAAAAATATTTTCCTTCCAACAAACCCAGCTCACCTTTATTCTCCACTCTAGCCATGATGAGCTACAAGCTGGTTGGCTAACACACCCTGTACTTGCCCATTTCTTACACATCTGCTAGGTCAGCAACCTCCACTTTCAATTGCCTTCTTTTCTATTCCACCTGTTAAAAGACTGCGTATTTATTAAAGCAATGCTTGCATATCATCCTTACCTTTCAATGAAATATGTTGCAATGTTTTAAAACTACCCTTGTTATACTCCTCATACTTTATCTTGCATTGTATGAATTTGTGAGTGCATGTTTTTAACATATATACAGAAAACAAAAACTAACCATAAATAATGTAATTGAATACAATTGTATATCTATAGCTTTCTGTGTATATCTTTATCTATCCATCGATTTATAACGCCTCTATTTGATTTTCTGTCCTTTTTCTCTTGTTCATTTTCTCTCCACAGACTGGTCTTCTAGATGCCTGTATCTCATTTCCTCCAGATATTTATCATACCAAATGTCTTACCTCCTTCAAGTCATCATGTCACCTTCTCAGTGAGTCCTTTCCTAATCATTGCGCTACTGATCCCCTTTATTATACATTATCTTTTTTCCTTAGTACTAAACACATTCCAGTTTATGACATGACATTTTTATTGTGTTCATTAATTTTTATCTAATTACACTGTAATACGAACCTCTTGAAGGAAAACATCCTGACTAGTTTTGTTTACTGAGGGTTCCTTAGTGTCTGAAAGAGAAATTGATACATAGAGACACTCAGCTTTGTAAGAATTTGAAAGAATTATGCATGTTGTTGTGCATGGCAGTAATTTCTTCTTTCTTATTGCTGAATAGTATTCTACTGACTAAATATAATAAAAGTAACATCTATCCTATTTTATTGCTGAAGAATATTTGGATTATTTCTAAAATTGGAATTTTAGTAAAGGAAAAAATTGGTTCTTTGAGAATATTAATAAGTTGACAAAAACCAATTATAAAAGAGAAAGAACACAAATTTCCAATATCATAAATGGAGAACGGATTAACAGATCCAAAAGACATTGTGTGGATGAAAACAAATATGTGGACAATTTTATGTCAGCAAATTTAACTATTTAGAAGAAATAGAAAAGATCTTTGCAATCAAAGGTTAGGCAGTTATTTTTTAGATATTATAAAAAAAGGACAAACATAAAAAATGATGAATTTGATGAATCTATAAAATTACAACAATTTGTTCTTCAAAAGACAAAATGCAATATTGGGAAAGGCAAGCAATAGATGGAAGAAATTATTCACAGTACATATATCTGAAAAATTATTTGTGGCCAGAATACATAACTAATTTTTATACCTTAATAATAAGACAAAAACTCAATATTATATTAGAAAAGATTTGAACAAGCACTTCAAAACAGAAGATAAAATAATGTTATTAGCACATGAGAAGATGCTCAACATTCATCAGCAGGAAATGTAAGTTAAAACCAAAATGACATCCAATCATGCTTCTACTAGAATAGCTAAAATTATAAGGGTTGATAATATCAAGTTGATGAGCATGTGGAGGAACTGGAACTCCCAAATACTGCTTAAGAGAATATAACATTATACAGCCTCTTTAAGAAAGCACACCAGCATGAATGAATCTCAAAATTATTATGGTACATGAAAGGAGCAAGAGACAAAGATTAAACATATGTTAAAGGCAAGAAAATGCACCTTAATATCTAGTGACAAAAAGAAAATTGGTGGTTACCTGGGACCGGATGTGGGTAAATGACAAACTGTAAGTGGCACAGAGATCTTTTGTGATCGGGGAAGTGCTCTGTGTCTTTACTGTGGTAGTAGTTTTAGGTATGTATATATCTGTCGAAACTCTTGGAATTGTGCAATTAAAAGGATATAGTTTATTTTATATGTATTATGCCATTAATAAAATTAATAAAAGAAAATAGATGTCCCCCACACACAGGTGAGGCATCCTCAAGGAAAAAAAGAAAGAAGGAAAGATAAAAGGGAGGGAGTGATGGAAGCTGGGAGGGAGGAAAGGTAGGAGGAAGGAGGGAGGGGAAAGGAGAAAAAGCAAAAGTAAAATAAAAGGAAATAAAGGAAATTCAGAAATACTAACAAGTTATGGAACAGGTCATTTTAATCCTAATCTAATGGACAATCGGTTTCTAATCTGATCCACAAACTAACACATGTCATGGACTTGGTTTTAGAAGAAATAATTAATTAAGGAGTTCTATAAATGCCCTTCAGCCAAAGGCCATCACAAACACACTTAAATTGTGCTATTTATTGACTGTTGCATCCAGGGAAAGTGCTCATCCTGCACCATCAGTAATAGGATGCTAAAAAGGGCTTACACAACGATCTAGACTCTTCTTAGGTGATCTTCTGGGGAAAGAAGAGATTTAAGGATGTAAGGCTTTATATAGGAAGCTGCCAGAAGTTGGAATAGTTCTATAATTAGTTATTTTTACAACTTCTATCTATTGTAGAAACAAACAAAACCAAGGCTAAAGTTACAATTGGTAAAGAATTAAATCATTCATATTCACCGGGATTAAGGTGCATTCAGTCCTTTTGTGTCTTGAACAATGTTCATGTTTTTCTGCATTCATGCACAATTCTGGAGTTGCCTTGTTTTTGTCTTCATCCATCAGGGTTGCAGAGTGGCCTTGTCTGATGTTGATGTTTGTGAAATAGTTTTTGTTCAGAAGAACATCAAGACCTAGCTATCTGTGAGTATTATACCAGATTATATTAACACCAAGGACTAGCTGATAAAACTTGACTAGCTCCTGAAGGTCATGGGCTGCTTTTTTGTCAGTTAACAAACAAACAAACAAACTTTTGACAAGGTGTCCTCAATAAGGAAGAGAGAAAGAGAATAATTTTCAATGAAATTTGTAATAATATAACAATATACAGGTATTAAAATAGTTTTATGAACAGCTATTTAATAATGTATGTCTAAGAAGTGGATGAAATGTAATTTTAATGGAAATGAATTACCACTATTGACTAAACTTTTAGCCTCAACTGGTTTCACTACATGTGGGTTAGACTGATCAGATTATCTTCTTTGGAAATTTGGAATTTATCTATGGAAGAGTTTAAGTTCTTCCATATGTTTAGATCTAAAAATCTAAACTGTTTTTTAGTGTTCATATTCTGCCATGTGAAGCAGAGCAAACTAATATCCAATAAAAGAAAATAAACATATGCCCAGAAGAAAACCAAAAGGGATTAACACCACTGATTGGCTCCCTGATGTCTTTCTAGTTTGCATTTCCATTGGTTTTTGTGATCCACCTGCATTATTATCATTGAGCTTCATGAGTCAGCCAGTATTATTAATATATTTTCATTTTATTTGCATAAAATTCAATAGCTTTCTTCTCCTTGCAACCAAACAGTGTTAATTTAAGATGAAAATATCACTTTACCATAACTATATATATTCAATACAGAAATGGAAAGATGTTATATTTTGAGAAAATATACTAATATATCAAATCAAGAGATTAAATAATAATTTCTAATTTGGTAACATTAATTTATGTTTCTCATTGTTGACGCTTTTTGCTTTTTATTCTCTCCTCTTTCTCTGTATCATAATTAATCTAAGAAAGAAATACATTTCAGAAATATCTAACAGAGTTTTAAATTTCAAACTCTTTTATTTACTACAAGACCTAGTGAGTATGAGTATCTGGGATTGATGGCAAGAAAGGAAGGAGAAATAAAAGAAAGGAGAGGAAATAAAACCACAGGATTTTTGTTACTAACATTAGAAAAATTTTAATGCAGCAATGAGAACCTTAAATGATAAAAAGAGAGCATTTATCAAATTTATAATTTATAACAAAGATATAGCTGTTATGAATCCATAGGCATATAATAGGATAGTATCAAAATATAAAGTAAAATCTGTAAGAAAATATAATAAAATTATAAACAAATTCAATATATTGGGAAACTTTAACATATCACTCCAAGTCCTTCAACATCTAACTAGTTAAAATATATGAGCCTATACATGGATTTGTATAGTATTATGAATAAAACAGTCTATAATATTGGTAAAATATATATCTATATTAGATCTATTTGGATGTCATTAGACTCTACACCAGATCTGTTTGGCTCCATGACACATCTCCTGGGTTTCATGCCTTTGTGTATTACCCTCCTCTTAAGTGTGGGCAAGACCTGTGACTTGCTTCTAACCAATAGATTACGGCAAATTTGATAGGATATTACTCCCGTGATTATGTCATGTAAGAGTCTTATTAGAAGACTCTCACTCTCCTTTTCCTACTGTCCTTGCAGAAGCAAGCTATCAGGTTTTAAACTGTCTGAAGACCCCGTAGGAGGGAACTGTGAATGCCTCTAAGAGCTAAGGGTGGACCCTGCTCAACTGACAGCCAAAAATTTGAAGGAAAGAAATAAATTTTGCAAACAACCTGAGTGAACTTTGATTAAGTTGACTTTTCTTCAGTTGATCTCCAGGTAAGAATGTAGCCCAGCTGATACCTTCATTATAGCCTAATGAAACCCTGAAGCCAATAACCCAAGAAAATTTTCCTCCTAATTTACAGAAACTGTGAGAAAATAAATGTGTGTTGTTTTAAGCTTCTAAGTTTATGGTAATTTGTTACAGAGCAATGGGAAGCTATTGCTTTCAGGTATTGGGACTTGAAAGTGGGATGTTTCTGTAAAAAAATATTTTAAAATGTGTGAGAGTGGTGTGGGAACCAGAAAGTGGGTGAAAACTGGAAAAATTTTAAGGAACCAGATAAAGAAAGTCTAAGTTACCTTAAACAGAATATTAGTGGAAATAAAGATGCTAAGGGTGCTGCAGACGATGGCTCAGAAGAAAGTGAGGAACATTCTGAAAACTAGAGTTAGAGGGCTCTTTGTTATGGAGTGGCAGAATACTTAGTGAATTTGTCTCCTGCAGTTATGTGGAAAAGCAAAACTCGTAAATGGTAAACTTGGTTATATAGCTAGAGAGACTTCCTAGAAAATATTGTAGATGCTCACTGTTTCTTCTTGCTGCTTATAGGAAAATGCAAAAGGAGAAAGACAAACTGAGGTAAGAAATGCTAAGTAAAAAGAAATAAGGACTGGATGCTTTGAAAATTTTCAACCTCTTTGTACGGCAAGAAATGTACAAATTAAGATTCACTATAAGGAAAGTTTGCTCTAAAGGAAAAGCTGAGATGGTGTCTCTACAACCTCTGCTAAAACCTCATAAAGATCAAAAGGTTAGTATTCAGTCATACAAAGGGTATGACTCTCTTATAAGAGATTAAGGTTGTACCCCATAGATCCTATGAAACAAACCATAGAACCTCTTTAAAATTTAAGGGCACTATCCTTCAATCATCTCAGCAGGGCCAAAGATAGAGAAAGGATTATTTGAAAAAAGTTCTGTGAGCATAGCTTTGGTCTAATGGAATAGACTCCACTGATTACATTGAGTTAAAGTTCTTAAGGAAAGTTCTTAAGAAAATTAAGTTAAAATTCTTAAGAAAATTACTACGGCAGAAACAATAGCAACTTGGACTGAAAGGCAAAGAGAATAAAAAATGAAGGGAAGCTGCTGGACTCTCTAAAATTCTGCAAAGAGCAAACTGATAAAACTACTCAACTTCATGCTACCTTTCATTGAAAAGAAAAGAGGACTCAGGGGTAGAATCAAGAACTTAGAAGGTAGAGCCAAGAGCCATGGAGAATTATCCTTAGTCCTTGAAATCAAATCAAGGACTTTCCAACATTTTCCTAGCTGTATTTCAGTACTTCTTGGGACAAGTGACTCGTTAGATCTTCCTCATTTCCTCTCTTCTTAAAAAGAAATGTCTATACCTGTCATCCTATGCCTTCCTATCCTTGTATGTTGATAATGTTTGAGGCAGAAAAGTCACCTCTTCAGTTCCACAGTTCCTCAGATAAAGAGAAATTGCACCCAGGAGCTGTATACACGAATCATGTCACAAGAGCCCCACCCACCATCTCACAAAATGATGAGATTTTCTACCGTGAACTGATGACGCAATGTGGGGAGACTTTTGAGGACCTTGGGAGAGGATGGGTGTATTTAGTATATGGGAGGAATGTAAAGCTTTGGGAGCACAAAGCATACTATGGAAAACAGGCTCTAAAGTGGTTCCCATGATCCTTACCTTCTGAAGTTCATACCTTTGGGTAGTGCCATCTCCTTGAGTGTGAGCAGAAACTATGACTTGCTTTTAACCAGTAAAATGATGAGGGATATCACTCCCATGATTACATTATGTTATATAACTCTCTCTTCTGCTGTCCTTACAGAGGCAATCTGCCATGTTGTAAATTGCCTAGGGGAAGGGCCATGTGGCGGGGACCCCAGAATGGCCTTTAACGATGGAGGGCAGACTCAAACTGCCAACCAGCATAAATCTAAAGATCTTAGTACTACAGCCAAAAGGAAATAAATTCTTCCAACAATCTTAGTGACCTTGGGAGTCAACTCCTCTTCAGTTGAGCCTTCAAATGAAAGCAAAGCCTGGCTGACACCTTGACTGCAGCCTGGTAAGGTAATGAAGCAGGTAACCTATCTAAGCCATACAGCCTAACTCCTGACCCACAGAAACTTTCAGATAAAAATTATGTGTTATGTCTTATTTTAAGCTAAATTTACGGTAATTTGTTACACAGCACACATACGTGTGCATATACACACACATTTTCAGAATGCTTGTACACAAAGACAGTGAATTTTCTGTTTCAGGGTATAAGTTTTTTAGTATAGATAAATATGTGTGTATGTGCTTTATAAATGTTAGGATACAAAGAAATTTTCAAAAATTATTTCAAGTGAAGACATTGCAGGTACACAGATATTTTCTTAGCAATAATGTTAGACACAAGTAGCAAAAACAGACATAGACATAACACCAACAATTAAAAAGTGGCAACCTTAATGGAAAAAGTGAACACTTTAAAAAGTAAACTACACTCTTCTAAATAATTTTGAGTCCAAACAAAAATTCCAAACAATTGTAGATTACCTAGAAAATTGTACTAATGAAAACAATACCTAACACAACATAACCTATACTTCATTAAATGTATGTGTTAGTTATGCTAACAGAAGCATTATAAATAGAATATCATAAAGATAAATTTATGATTTAAGAGACAGAATACAGTAGAGTGGTTATTCTTGTTGACAATAAAAAGGACTATCACATGGTTAAATTTTGAATCTTATCAAAAAATCAAAAAGATAAAATACATAAAATTTTGAATGAGCAAAGAAAATATAATCATAGATACAAAGTAAATGCAATAAATTTTAAGAGCATACTTTGTCAGTTATAAAATAAAATGAATTTCTGCTTGCAATGGATAATTTTTTAGGAAAATACATATTACTAACATTGAGTAGCTTATCTGTTGTTTTTGTTGATCCAATATTTCCTCCCCTTCTTCTGACTGTGGAATAATTTACTAATCCAATTTGAGTGCCTCTATATGTCCATTTCTTTTTGAGGCACTAGGAAACTATCAGTAAACAAAACTAGCAAAATATTGACCATTATAAGTTTATGTTATATCGTGAGGGACAGTAATAAGTAAACCCACTATATATTAATAATTTATATAGTAGAGTGGTAGTCGGTTAGTGCTAAGGGAGAAAGACAATTTGTAGTGAAACTAAAAGAACCGGTAATGCTGCAGGTAGGTGGCAAGTTTAAAGAAGGTGATTAGAAAAGGCCTCATTGAGAAAGTGACATTGAAATGACCTGAAGGAAGTGAGAGATTTAATCTGTTAACTACTGTGGGGCCAATGTGATCTAGATAGAGGAAACAGCCAGTTAGAGGCCCTCGGGTGGGAGAAATTCAACAAACATCTAGAGAACAGCCCGTGGGAGAAAATGAGCAAGAGGAGAGTGATGGGAAATTAGGTTAGAGGTGATTGAGAGAGACAGAGGATAGAAAAATAGACAAAAAGACAGATATAAATGTCAACAGATCAAGACAGATAATTCTACTCAGTTATAATACATTATTTTCACATATTGTGTAATTTAAACTTAATTTTAATTAGGACTTTTGCAGCAGTGTTGATTTTTATTGATATATGTCAATAGTTATCTTGCGTTATCTTAGATCAGAAGATTTTTAAGATTTTTCTAGCTTCCCAGACTAGTTTCTTCCATTTTAATCATCTGAAATAATTTGCGTATGATTTGAATTATTTTTCATTTAAAGGATTTGCTAAAACTATAACTATAAATAAACTATAAATTTATGAAAACTATGAATCTACTGAGCAATAATGAATTTTGTGGTGAGAAATTGTTTTAACCTTCCCTGCAATTTCTTATACTATTTCGGAGCTATGCAGGTATTCTATTACTCTCCTATTCAGTTTATTCAACTTATTTTATTATTGTAGAAATATGCTTATTATATCCTAATCTTCAAAGTGTAGGCATATGTGTGCACATAATTTGTACATATATGTATATATTATGTTATTTTTAATAAATTATGTTCTAATTTCTAATTATATATCATTATAAGCATAATGATCTCTATTACGTTAAAAAATATACTTGCAAGATACTTTCAATTCTCTTTTATTAGTCATTTCCCCCAAATAGCTATATTTAATTGCTTTTAGTTTATCTTAAAATTAATATTAGTTCTCATATTTGTTCTCTCTATTCTAATTACTTTGGTTTGGTTTCTCGATTTTTGTTTTCTGGCTTCTTAAGAAGCCATAAATATGTAAAATTTCTGTTTTATAAATAAATGTGATTATGATCATAAATCTCTCTTTAACTGGCTCAATGACAGTCTCTTTACCATGTGAACTATTATAACAAACATTTAAAGTTTCTAAATATATTTAATAATTTTTGGTCTGATTTATTGCCTCAAGAGCTATTACATTGAGGAAGTTTTATATAAAATATTTTGAATTTTTGCAATAGACATGATTGTTAATTGTGTTAGTTAAATCTGCTACATTATAGAATATGTTTTCTTTGCATGTAAATAGAGTTCCTTAAATCATCAATTTTATCTAAAGATACTTATACAGGTATACTAAAATCTCTCACTGTAATTGTGGATGTTTTCTAATCTTCCTACACAATCTGTCAGTTTTTAACCTTAATTATTTAGGGTTTCTCTAATTTTCTAATTGAGATAAGGGCAGAAAGCAGAATAATTTTTTTTCCGATTTCTATCATATAAATTAAAAATTTTTAAGTTATTTGTGTGATGGTCAATTACTTTTGAATGACATTTCTTATGGAAAGAAAAAGTTGTATGAAATGTTAGAACTGATTCATTCACAATAGTATCCTATTTGATGAGACAACCTAAGATAGATCATGAAGGACATGTTATGTGATCACTCTCACCATTCCCAACTATCCATTTAAATACCCATGATGTATCTATTTGTAATCAATTTGTATATATCTTAAAAATCTACTCATGTTTTAATCCACTACCTTTTCAGCATGAGTCCTTTATGCATTTTATTTACAGCATGCATTGATACTATCTTTAATTTGTTCTTCCATCTAAAGCACTTTCTTTAAAGGTTAAGGGATGAAAGCTTTTGAACTGTAAGTGGACTAACAGTGCATGGCCTTATTTTCGGTTTAAAATTTACAAGCTTGGTTTCAATAATAATTATTATTGCTGTGACAGTGAAAAAGTTTTAAAATGCATCAAGGATTTCCCAGAAAAAGATACATTAAAATTTTGGGTACCAAATAATCTGATGTTATTCTTTCTTACATGCATATATTTGCACACTACTGTGGCTACTCTATTTACATTACATGGGAGAGTGCCATTTAAGCCTTAAGTACAACTCTACATAATTATACTTAGTCTAAACATCTTGCTGTAGGAATAGTAATCAAATTTAGCTTCAGGACATACTATGGACTAATACAAAAGCTCTATATGCACAGTTAGATTATACTGCAAATGTGGTTCATATTTTATTATTTGATGTATGTCACACAGTGTTATGTGATTCCATAATAAAAAAGGCCATTATAATGCCACTGCCCAGAAGGACAGAGCTAAGTCTGCCAAGAAGACGTGAACTCTCAAATTCTAGAGTTAAATAAGTTGCCTCACGATTTGTTCTTTGAATTCTTGAAGTGGAAGAAAATATATGTGGGCATCTAAATCAGGTCTCCCAATTGCATCAGGCTTCCAAAAGTGTGTCTTCTAGATGTTATATCATTTATGTCAAATTTTATTTTAAAAACATATAGTTAAATGTATTTAAACCACTAAATTGATTATTTCTATCAAACTCAGCAAAAGCTTCCCATTCATGAACAAATAAGTCTAGCAGCTGATATTTAAACAGAGTGATGGTGTACATGACTTAACCACAAATTACTTTCAAACAATGAATTTTTTCCTCAACCCACACCATTTCAATTCAAGCTTTCAAAAACATTATTTCTAACAATGGCACGATTCCAAATTCTAGGAATCACAAATAGCTGAAAATAATTTATCAAATTATATTATTGGCAAGTTGTACCTGAAGAGATGAGGTACTCGATAGGTATGCTTCACTGAGAGAAATAATTCTATCAGCCATCCATGTGTGTTCTAGGGGAGACTGAGGGAACTGGGTAATGAGGAACACGGTAAAGTTGGGATGATGGTGACTAAGTATAGCTAATGAGTAAAAAATGTGGCTCTGAAAAGTGGAGGATGCCTTGAATATAATATTAATTTTTGATATTATCTTAAAATTAAATTTTAATTGTATTTCTTTGTAAAGAAGAGAGCCTAGAAAAAGCAAAATTGAGAAGAAGATTAATTTATATTCTCATTTGAAAGAGAAGATCATTTTTGTCATTTTCTGATTCTGTGTACCAGTAAGTCTTAATGATGTGGCCAGTAATACCTTCCTGACTTACAATGACAAAAAGGAGTCTTGCATTTTTCTTAGTGGATTATTTACATCGCATACTTTTAATATACAGCATATAATATGAACACTAAAGCTTTGAGATTACTAAAAATTTAGGGCCTAAAATCAAGTAACAATCACAATCATCTGGAAGAATTGATGGAGTGAGAAATTTGAGATGAAAAATCGTGATTGACTAGAAGAAGTCATTTAGAAATAAAGTATTTAACAATGGCTTGGCCATTGTGATGCTATTAATAACAGGCAATTGGGACAGAGTTCATAATGACTTAATCCCTAGTCCATTAACTTTTATGAATTTAATAAAAATCTATTAAAATAAAAATATGCTACATTGAAATTACCAAGTTCAGTTATGCTTATTTTTGATGAGTTTCTAGAATGTATCCCGGTATGAGTTTCTACCATCTAAGTGAACTGTGAAACAAATTGCTTTATTTACCATTATGCTAGATTTTTTTTTTCAGCTTGTCTCTTTTAGTTATTCAAAGAAGCCAATATGCAGTATAACAAAACAAAGTATCACAGAAACTTCAAATTATTTCCTCCAAACTGGTAGAAAACCAGCTATTGTTTAATGAACCCTGATGCTACAGTTACTGTTGGTTAAAACAGTTAAGTCAGAAATAAGTAACTATGTTTCTCTTCCTCATTTGAAAGCAGTTGGCATTTTGTTACTGTAAAAAGCATAAGGCCTAATATCCACTTTCAAATGATTGTGTAATATATTGAGAAAGCTATTCAGATACATTAGGATGATTGTTATTAAGAGAAAATTGTGAGCAAAACTTGCCTTCTAAACACATAGTAGTCTGGGTTAGCAGCAGCTCTGCTGGGGAGGGGGCTCGAGCGGCGGGAAACATCTCTAGTACATTTTCCTATTCACGTACATTAAGTAATTGTCGTCAATTAACATTTATACTTTTACACAGAAATGATAAGTATATTGTTTTATCTGAGCCCGATATAAATGCCTTCCTGTCTTTCTATGTTTGTAAAGTTTTCACTACTCAAAATCTGAAAATTTTCACTTGCCTCAACATATTTATAGTAGCTTTTTGCAATCTGTGTTTCCAAAAGTTTACTTCACTGCCTTTGTATCATTCTTCCTAAACAATATATATTTTCTCTGAATTATTTTTGGCTTGGATGTCTGGCATCGATTTCTTCAGGGTACAACATTAACAAAATGGCATCTTAAATTCAGCATGATTTGGATGAGATACAATTAAATCAGAAAGGAAAATAAACAGTAAAGGAAGAGAGTGTGGCTTATTTTCGTTAGGAAAAACTCAAAAACATTTTTCCATGTAGCTTAAAGGGGAGGAGGGTCTTAAATTAAGGAAATTTGCTTCTAAAGAAATGGTTCAGAGGATGAGCTGAGAAATCACAGGCTTTTCTTTCCCCTGCTGTGTGTATGTTGTGTTTTAGGATGTTCTGGGATATAAGTATTTAAATGAGAGTATCCATCGTGACAGCCTGTTTTAACAGTAAAGGCTGATAATATTAAGTAATGATCTAAGTGATAAGACGAGTAAAAGGCTGAACAAAACAATCCCAATAATAGCAACAGTAAAGAAAAGAACCGCATGAGGAGGGTGGAGTGACCAACATGGATTGAAGACCTATATGGGAGGCAACAGAAAAGGCACCAACTCTGTACTTTTATTAAATAATTATTTTAAAAACCTATAAAATAAAAGTGAACAAATACCCAACAGACAGCATACCTAGTATAGAAAGGCAAATTAGCCATCTGACTGACTGGGTTTCTCATTTCCCACACAGAATGAGAGGGGTCAGAACGAGAGGGGAAATTGGTAAATTTAGAACTAAAAGGAGAAAACAGATGACCCTGGGGCTTCATCGCATCTTCAGAGGACAACAGGAACCATAGTAGTGAATTATGACTATAAGACAATTTTAAGGGTCTGTAACATTTATAACAAGGACTCAGGGAGGTTCATGACATTACAGGCAAAATTATATATAGGTGTTTAATTTTCTGAAAAGGTTTCAACAAATTATCAAAGAATTTCTGTGCCCAGCTTCCAACACTGAAAATGAACAAAACGTATATCTTAAAACTTGAGTATGTTTTCATTCTCTACAGTTATCTTTGTCTGCAATGGAATTATCACTTTCGGGGGGTACAATCCTTTATGTTAAACAAAGTGCATCCACTTTCACTCTGTATTCATAGGAACTCCAAAGGCTGAAATGTAAAGAAGTGCCTGTGAAAGGAAGAGATGCCTTTAGAGGAGAAGAATACAATATCTGGCAAGGCTGCTGGAGACAGCAATAGAAACAATTTGAAAAAGGTTGTCTTCCCACAGGTATTAACATACATATTCATTCACAAGAAAAGTAAACAACTTGGACTGAAACAAAATGCTGGTAAGAGGCTATATTAGTCAGGGTTCTCCAGACAAACAGAGCCATTAGGAGATGGATAGATAGATAGATAGATAGATGATATACATATATAAATTCTGCATGATTATGGAGGCTGAGAAGTTCCATGATCTGTAGTCTGCAAGCTGGATATCCATGAAGGCTGATGGTGTATTTTGCAGGCCTGAGAGCCAGAGGACCAATGATACAGACTCCAGCTTGAGTTTGAAGGCCTGAGAACCAGAAGTGCAGAGGGCAGGTGATCCATATCCCAGCTCAATCAGTCAAGCAGAGACAGAGCAGATCCAATTTTCCTCCACCTTTTTGTTCTTTGATGTTGATTCAGATCCTCAGATGTTGATTCAATGGATTAGATGAAGCCCACTCACATTGGGAGGGACATCTGCTATATTCAGTCCAATTCAAATGCTTACCTCTTCCACGAACAAGCTCACAGACCCATCCAGAAATATACTACATAAGATATATGGGCATCCCATGACCCAGTCAAATGGACACATAAAATTAACTATCATAAAGAAAAGCTGAAATTCGGACTTCAGATTTTGTTCTGTTATATACTGCAAATGTAAGAGAGCACAATCAGTTGAGATATCTCTAATTAGACTCACTAATAACATGACCACTCAAAGAGCAAACAATGTAAAAAGGGAGGAATATAGGAAACATGTAACTGAAGATGTTGATAGTTTTAAATTGCTTCATTCAATTCATATTAAATAATAGCATGCTGTGATTTTAAACTCTAAAATTAAAATAATTTTAGGAATGCAAATATATCATACAGTACCATTGCAAATCTACATAAATATCTTCATCATTACTAGAACTTATCAAATTTGGAAAGCAGTTTTAAGTGTATTTCATAAACTATCCAGAGTATAATTACCTCAAAATGAGAATTAATTTCTATACTCTCAGTACATAGTAATACATTTTGAAATACAAAACAGATTTTTGCTTAGGATATGACAGTTCTAATCCATTGTTGAATACCCTCTATGGTTTATGTACGGACAAGGCAAATTTTTTTGACCTACAATGGAAAATTCCTTTGGAGATTAGTTCTGCTGCTGTACAAAGTTATCTCAGAAAATAACGGCATCACGAATCAAAGGCCCATGATTATGTTTGTTGTTATAGTCATCTCTGAAGTCTTTTAAACACCTTTCATAATATAAATCTTTATATAATCTACCTCATTTAACAGCCATTAACACATCTTCCATCTCAAATCAAGTATACCTATTCATAATGACAATTTTATCAAAAATAGTTTTATATTTTAAGCAATCTGATATTCAGTTTACACAATGTAATATGCAAAACTTCTGCAAATGTATTGCAAATCTGATACATCATTTTGGAGGCTAATATTTAACAACAATAAGATTTAGAATATATTAATTGCAATGTCTGCCCTGTGTAAAGTGAAATACAAAAGAAAATGTCGCTAAAACTTAATTCAAAGGGTAACTTGATGAATTTATAACATTTCTAAAAATATTAAAGGCTTGAAGTTGCTATGGATAAATATAATAGAACTGAATATGTGTATATATCAAGGTTTTACACACGCGCACACACACACACACACACACACACACACATATACCACAATTGCCTAAAATAATTAAATCTAGACAAATTCCTCAGAAATTTAAAATTGGTCTTTTTAGGCTGGTACTAATTTATTTATTCAAGGAAGTTCTATATTGAGCCATAACACAATGTTAAATATACCATAGGTTGCTTAAGTTTTATTTTAATTGGTAGAATTCTAGATTCTAAAATTAAGAAATAAATATGCTTATTTTAAACATTGTATTTAATTAATAATTTTTCCTTAAACTTGACTTTTCTTCTGGTTGCTTCATGTAGTAGTGGGAAATTGAGCAAATAAAATTCATCATATGTTGGAAAATTGTATGATTTTTTTTCATGCCTCAGTTTTTTTCTCTGTACTCCAGTAATAGACATAGTATCAACTCTGTATGTCTATTGCAAAGATTAAGTTTATCATTAAATAATTCAGGTTTTGGTGTTATTTTGATATGGTTTTAATAATTTAATTTCCAATTGTTAGTTAATAGTATTCAGAAATTCAATAGATTATTATAATTTGAACTTTTATGCTGTTATTTTAAAAAATTCACTTATTAGTTCCAATAGCAGTTATGTTCATTATTTAGTAGGTTTTTATAGATTTCTTAAGATTTTCTATGTGCTTGCTCATGTCACCTGTAAACAAAGAATATTTTATATCTTAATTTTCAAACTTCATGCCATATATTCATTTTTCTTCCAACTTGAAATGGATAGGACCTAAATTGTAGAGTAGAAGTGAAGAGAGTGGGTATCTTTGACTTACTCCACACTGTAAGAACAAACTGTTCTATGACATCGGCTCTTTATTCCCTTCCTTTCTGCCTTCCTTTCAGCTTTCTTCCTTCTTTTTTTCCTGCTTGCCTTTCATATATGTCTTTTATTAGACTGAAGGATTCTCTTGCATTTCTAGTTTGCTTAAAATTTTTATCATGAAAGTTGTTATTTATTTATCCATCCACTCACCCTTCCATTAATCAATTTAACAATATTTGTTTTATAGCCACCACAAGGCAGATACTGCACTAGTTGCTGTGAATACAAAGATAAACAAAACATAACATCTCTGTCCTTGATCCTTGTCTTCCATCAGGGAAGAGATACAGGTAAGCAAATGTGCATCTATACTATAGGATTAAAGAATTGTGGGAGATCCAGGAACTCTTGGGACAGAGACTTCCAGAGATGACTTCCTGGAAAAAGGAATATGTCTAAATTCCCCTCCAGGGTCTTATAATCACACACATGAGTAATTCAGACCATTATAAAATGACTGTGGTATAAGCAGCAACAACTCTCTATTACCATGGTATTTTACCTTCTAATTTTAATAATGAGAAATTACAATAGAATTTATTTCTCATGTCTCTGTTTATCAGGCTAAACTCTGGAGCATTCACAAAATTCTCAGAATTTATTTAAAAGACCCATGTGGAAATTCAAACTGCCCTAATGTGTTAAGATTAGTACTTGAAATTCTACAAATGTCCTGATCCCCTTTATTGCTGAGATATAAAATCTTTGTCAGAAACCTGAATCATGATAACAAAACAAACTTAGCACATCATTGGAGGAGGCCAGGTTTGAAATAGTTAGGCCATCCACAGTGAATTCTAAACTTTCTGTTGTATTAAGGCTGTGATGATAAACTTTAACCAAATTGCACTGAAATTATGGGAAAAGGGAGGATACCATCCACGCTCTTGGTCTCTTTGGACTACTTTCAACCAACAGGTTTCACTTTGTTCATTCACATCCAATGTCCACGCCTTTGCCAAACCATGCGTAATGGCCCTTCCAATTTTCAGCAGCATGGAATCATCATAGGCTTAAAGAACCTCTCATGCCTCATTACCATCATGTTTATTTCACAATGCTCCCACACAGAACTTTAGGATTTAACACATGCACCTCTTTGAGGAAATATCTTCCTAATAGGAACAGTTATATAAGCATATAGAAATACACTTTACCAATTCACAGATATATTTTAAGAATAACTTTCAGAGTATGTACATGTTTGCATGTGTTTGTGTGTGTGTGTGTGTGTGTGTGTGTGATTTAGTAAACTTCAACCAAGATTGTATAAATGTCATATATTCATTTAGCAATTGTGTACAGATAAGAGAATATTTATTTATCTGTAGAAATGCATGAATGTTGCATGATTACTTGAATAAAAATCAACAAAGATTATGTGTTTAAATGTTTCATATTTAACTATTATGGAATACAAATTCTAGGGTCCTTTGTGCCCTTATATTATACTTTTTGATTTGTTCTGTTCATGAATCACCAGCTACAGTTCTCATGAATCCACTGTTTTCCTCTTTCTTTTTTCTTGGTTCTTTATCTATATCTATCCATATTCTTCTCAGACGTCATAAATGTACATGTGTATTTGTATGTGTGTGTGTGAGAGAGAGAGAGAGAGAGAGAATAATAATCAGTAATGAGAATATCAGAAGGCTGGAGAAGGAAGATGTGATTAAGACAGGTAGAAATGAGGTAATGTCACAGGTACATCTCTCCATAAACTTTTCTACAAATGGTGTTGGAATAATAGACATACACATGCAAAAACTGTGAGCCACAACCTAAATATCATAACTTACATACAAATCTCAAAACTTATACAAACATTATGGATCATATATATAAATGTAAAAGAAAAATCTACATGACTTTTAGAAAAAATATAGGAGACAATCTTCGTGACTATGAGTCAGGTAAATAAACCTTTGACACGACATAAAAAAACATGATTCTTTAAAAAACCTTTGATAAATTAGACCTTATAAAAATTGAAACATTGCTCTCTGAAAGTTACTTTTAAGATGACAAAAAGACAACTACAGATTGAATGACTTAAATATCTTTTGAACAAAAATCTTGTGTTAAGAACATATAAATATCAAAACTCAACATTGAGGAACAGAGAAATTCAGTTCAACAAAAGATGAAAAGGCTTAAATTCACACTTTATCAAAGGAAATATACTGATAGCAAATGAGAACCGTAAGAACCAGATAGTCAACATTTTTAGGAGATAGGGAAATGAAAATTAAAAGCACAATGAACTGTCACTATATTTCTCTTAGAATATCTAAAATGTAAAAAATAAAAACTCCTGATAACATCAAGTGCTGATGGGGAAGTGAAGCAGCTGGAACTCTTCTGCATTGTTGTTGGGAATGTGAAATGTTAGAGACAAACTGGAAAATAACTTGGCTGTTTCTTATAAAGCTAAAGGTACGCTTACGACATGACCCATCAATCCTACTCCATGAGATTTATTCTAGGTAAATGAAAACTTATTTTGACATAAAAACTTACGCATGAATGTTTGTAGCAGTTCTATTTATAATTTCTCTGAACTGGAAGCAACCCGAATGTCTTTCAATCGACTAATGGTAGTTTCATACAATGGAATAATACTGAACAATAAAAACAAGCAAACTCTTGATTCACACTAACTTCATAAAACTCAAAGTGAATGAGAAAGAAGACAATATCAAATGGTTACACAGTATTTGATTCTACACATATGACGTTCTTAAAATGATCAAACGATAATGATATAGAACAAATCAGTGATTTCTAGGGATCTAGGATCCAGGAGAGGTTACAGATGGTGGTATGAGGGACTTTTAGGGCACGTTAGAGCTGTCCTTTATTTCAGTTATGGTAATAGTTACACAAATTTAGAAATTGTTAAAGTTCATACAATTTTACACCATAAACAGTCAATTTCACTGTACATTAACTAAAAGAAAAACAACAGCAGCAGAATGTTATTTTTCAGCCTCGAGACTTGTTAACTCTATTATGTTCAATCATACATGCGTCAATTTTCCCTACTAGATTCTTTTTTTTTTCTTAACAAAATATTAAGGAAATACAAATGTCTTTGTTACATGGCTTGAGTCAGGGCTCTAAATGTGTCCATCACCTGAATAGTGTGCACTGTACCCCTTAGATAGGTTTTTCTCCTCCCTCTTCCCTCCTGCCCCCTGCTTAATTTCCAAAGACTTTTATTTCCCTCTGTGCACTATGTGTCCCCTCGGTTAGTTCCAATTTACTAGAGAGTACGTGTGATGTTTATTTTTACATTCTTGAGATACTTTGCTTAGGATAATGGTCTCCAATCCCTTCCAAATTTCTGCAAAAGGCATTAAATCATCCTTTTTATGGCTGAGTAGTACTCCATGCTATACATATACCACATTTTGTTAATCCATTCATGAATTAATGGGTACTTGGGTTGATTCCACATTGTTTTGATTGTGAATTGTGCTGCAGTAAACATTTCAGTACAGGTGTCTTTTTCATAAAATGACTTCTTTTCCTCTGGGTAGATACCCAGTAGCAGGATTGCTGGATTGAATGGTAGGTCTACTTTTAGTTCTTTGAGAAATTTCCATACTGTTTTCCATAGGGGTTGTATTAATTTGCAGTCCCACCAACAGTGTATAAGCATTTCTTTCTCTCTTTGTCCATGCCACCATCTGTTGTTTTTGGACTTTTTAATAAAAGCCATTCTAAGGATTAAAGTGATATCTTATTGTACTTTTCATTTGTATTTCCCTGATGATTAGTGATGTTGAGCATTTTTTCATATGTTTGTTGGCCATTTGTCTATCTTCTTTTGAAAACCTTATGTTCATGTCTTTTATCCACTTTTTAATGATATTGTTTTTTTTTTCTTGCTGATTTGTTGGAGTTCTTGGTATATTCTGGATATTAGCCCTTTATCATATATGATGTTTGCAAATATTTTCTTCTAGTCTGTAGGTTGTCTATTTGCTCTGTTGATTATTTTCTTAGCTGAGCAGAAGCCCTGTTAGATTCTTAAGGATAGGAATCATTTCTTATTTTTTAAATAAATTTTTTATTTTAAGACAGTTTTAGATTGACATAAAAATGATGAAGAGAGTTCTCATATATGCTGCACACTTTTTCTATTAATATTTGACATTAGTGTGATACATTTAATTACAATTAATAAACCAATATTGATACATCTTACTAAGGTCCAAAATTTATTTTTTATTATTTTTTAAGCCTAATGTTCTTTTTCTATTCCAGATACTACATTATATTTAGTAGTCATGTCTCCTTAGGATCCTCTTGGCTGTGACAGTTTTTTCTTTTTGATGACCTTGAGTGTTTTGAGGAGTTCTGATGAGTTATTTTGCAAAATGGCCCTCAACTGTGATGTGTTTCATGTTTTTCTCATGATTACACTGGGGTTTATATGTTTTTCAGAGGTAAACCACAGGGGCAAAATGCTATTTTCATCACATCATATCAAGGTTACATAACATCAACATGACTTATCATTGTTGATATTAACCTCAAACAAGTAGCCATGGTAGAATTTAATAGATTTTTCCACTGTGAAAGTCCTCTTTTTGTTTCCTTTTTCAACTTTATTCTTTATAAATAAGCTGTAGCAAACATTCAAGGAGTGGAGAGTTATACAATACCTCCTCTAGCAGAGTATCTACACAAATTATTTGGAATATTTTTGCCCAGGAGATTTATCTATTCTCTCAGATTTAAAATCTTTGTTCAATCATTTATTTATACCTGTATGGACTCATGGATATCTATTTTATAATTTGATTTATTAACTAATAATAGCTTATTTTTCTTGAATAAGTTTCACCTTTGATTATTGAAGGGATTTTTCCCTTCTACCCATCACCATGGTTGTGCATTCTTTTTTTAGTATTCCTGTACTTTTTGACACTATAAGAATCTCCAGGCTCTCCTTAATAATATTCTTCCCCAGTCATAGATTTAATCAATTTCTCCAAGGATATCTGGTTTCTTTTATTAGACAATATTATTAGAAACCAAGATCTTGGTGCCAGATGTGTTTACTGATTTAGGTATTATTTATATTAGTTTCTTTCTCTCTAGGCCTGTTAGCTGACAAGACAAGGAAATACATGTCTGTATAGCAACATACGTATATAAACATATCCATAAATATTTTAACATATAACTCTCTATATTAGATTATCTATATTAGGCTAGCAATAAATTTATAATGATGTATCCAATTCTAATCCATTGTTTCTTAGATCATTCTAGCTTCCTCCTCTTGCTTCCTAGTAACTTCTCATTCCAACCATGAAAAACTTGGCTCCATTACCTGCCCTTCTTGTTCGTATTTGTTCAACTCCAGTGTACATGTCTAGCAGTATCAAATAAGTTATCACATGCCTTTATGGTAAACAACTTCAAATTAGAGCGCAGTACTTACATAGTTACTTTTGCCTTTATTCTTGTGATTCTACTCATTTCCAAAGTGACTTACGTCAATGATTTTTCCCCCTTTCCCTTTTCAGTGAAGTTCATTAATCTAACTTTATTATAAATTTATACATTTGCAATACAGTTAGATTCATTTGTCACATTTCATTTTATACCGAGATGCCTCAACCTCCTAAATTATTTTTTAAAATTTGCATGCCTTAAGTTTCACCTTTTGCTCTGGGAATATTTATATTTTTTGACAAATGTATAGTG
Organism: Avahi laniger; assembly: GCA_963575035.1. Classification (NCBI taxonomy): domain Eukaryota; kingdom Metazoa; phylum Chordata; class Mammalia; order Primates; family Indriidae; genus Avahi; species Avahi laniger. Next base: position 14,626 of record CAUYSK010004506.1, on the reverse strand, counting down.
TCACAAGTCCACCATTACAGTACTACACAGAATAGTGTCACCATACTGGAAAACTCCCTGGGCTGAAATATTCAACCCTCCCCATCTCTTTGAATGCTTGGTAAGCACTGAGCTTTTTAATGTCTGCATAATTTTGCCTTTTTCAGAATGTAATATAATTAAAACTGTGGAGTTTGTAACCTTTCATTCTGGTTTTTTTCACTTAACAATGTATGATTAAGATTCATCCTTGTCATTTCCATGGCTTAAGAGTTCATTGTGTTTTATCACTGAATATTTGTTGTACGAATATACCACTGTTTGTTCAAATATTTACCTATTGATTTCATCTCGATTGCTTCCAGTTCCGAAATATCATGAGTAAAGCTGGTATAAACACTCACATGCAGGTTTTTGTGTGGACAGAAATTTTAACATGGATCATTTGGATAAATAACTAAGAGTGCAATGTCTTGCTATATGGTAAAACTAGATTTAGCTTTGTAAGAAACTGTCAAACTCTCTTTCAAAGTGATTGTACCATTCCCACCAAGAATAAATGAGTCCCTCTTGTACCACATCTATCCAGCAAATGGTATTTTCCATTATTAGGATTTTAGTCATTTTAATAGATGCATAGTGGTATCTGATTGTTGTTTTAATTTGCAATTTTATAATGATAAAAGATGCTAAGTGTCTTTTCTTACGCTTGTTTGCCATCTGTTTACTTTGTTTGGTGATGTGTCAGTCATATCTTTGACACAATTTTTTTTTAAATTGGTTGTTTGTTTTCTTATTGTTGAATTTTAAGAATTGTGTATTTTTGATATAAGATCTTTATTAGATATGTAATGTACAAATATCTTCTCCCATTTCAGGGCTTTTCTTTCTATTCTATTCATAGTGCTTTTCAAAGAATAAAAATTTTTGATTTTGATAAAGTCCAATTTAATTTGTTCATGGATTTTTGCTTTCGGTATTATCTCTAAAACATATCTCAACTCCAGAATAATATTTATTTTCTCCTATATTTTCTTCTAGGAGATTTACAATTTTGCATTTTATATTATTGGAGCTCAGAACATGCCACCCCAAAAGATGGTACCTTAGAGGTCATTCTCTGACTTTCCTGTACTTCTCTGTGTGAGAATCTCTGACTTTCCTCTACCTTTCTTTATGAGAGGTGGCATAAGGGAATTCTCTGACATATCGCTCCTCAGATAGGTCCTAAGACCCTTATCTGACTGATGGTCTTGCTCTAAACCCAAAAGAAAAGAAAACTATACAGAGAAGTCAAGAAAAATATGAACAAACAGGTCTTATCGAGGTTCCTTCAGTTTATTACCATTAGATCACATCCATTTTGTCCAATCATACTTCAACATAACTATCGATTCTTCCTCAAATTTAAGCATAAAAACATACAGTTTTCCCATGGTCTTTGAGTCTCCATTTTCAAAGGCCCCTGTGCCACGTAAAACTTTGGTAAAATAAATTTCTTACGCTTTTCTCTTGTTAACCTGTCTTTTGTTATGGGGGTGTCAGTCATGGACTCCATGATGGGTAGAGAGAGACATTTCTTACTTTTTTTTTTTCCTCTATGCTACAATATTTTCAGTTAAAATTTGTGAAAGGTGAATGGCCTGTGTCTGGGTCCTTTTCTTTTCTTTTTTTTGGTATATGTACTTCCTATATCTTCAATGCCATTTGTTGAAAAGACTATCCTTACTCCACTGAATTGCTTTTGCTCCTTCTTTTAAGATCAATTGACTGTATTTGCATGGGTCTATTTTGGATCTATTTTGTTCCTTTGGTCTATTCTTTTGTCAGTACCATGCCATCTTGATTACTATGGCTTTATAGTAAGTCTTAAAGTCAGAGAGTGTCTGTCTTCCAGTTTTGTTCATCTCCCTGTATATTATGTTGGTTATGTGTTGGTCTGTTGCCTTTCCATATACATTTTAAAATTAATTTGAAATATCTGCAAAATTGTTTGCTAGAATTTTGTTAGGGATTGCTTTATGTATTCCTTTCCTTTGTTCACTTGCACCTGTTGTTAATTTTTTACTGGACTCCAGACATTTTTCATAAAAACAAAAATTAGAAACCCTAGATGATATTATTTTCCTTTAAAGATGGTTGATTTCTTCTGGCAAGGAGTTAAAATGGGGCAGATCATCTTGATCTATTCTGGATTGAGAGAATTTGTGTGTCTACCTGGACCCTTTCTCTCCTGGGTCCAAACTCTAACTTTTGTCTTGTTTGTACTGTGAGACTGTCAAAAGCTCTATTTATGTTTTTATTAATACCTTTTAGTTATCTATTTCTCCTTGGATTTTAAACTCATCTCATATAGTTTATACATGGTGAATTCTTTGAGGAGAAAAATAGTACAGAATCAAACTCATTTGTCTGTATCCCTTTAGATCTTGATTTTTCAAACTTTGATTTTATTTTCATGGAAAATTTTTCCTTTTAGACTTGTGAATTCGTTAGGATCTCTGCTATCTTGCCTTTTGCTTATGCTCTAGTCCCTAAGCCATGGTGGAACTGGAAAATGCCTGGAGGAAATATATGGTGAAGAATAATGTAAAAAAAAAAAAAAATTACTTATTTCATGAATTATTGCATGATTGCCCCATCCCCATTATCATGAAAAGCCTACTTATTTTAAGTTTTTAGAAATAAACCTGCTTTCTCAATTTTATCCCCATAAGCTTCTTTCTACACAGTGAAGATTTTCACTTAAATTTATTTTTTACAGAATTTTATGTAAATTATTTGCTTTCTATTTTATTTTCCCTTATTTTATGCTACCGTGAAGTAAAACATTTATCAGTGGCCCTAAAACACTGCTATTGCAAAGTAAATTCGTTGCAATACATCATTTTTTTAATCTGACTAATTTGTATCAACCTATAAAACTATTATCACTAATCTATAGTCTTATTTCAAATATCATCCACTATATTTTTCTTTTCTAGATGCAGGTAAACCAGGTATTTTTAAATAAAAAGTGTTACTTTAATGAAAACTCAATGGAGATCCAGGGCTTTATGATCTTTAAAAATAGAGCTATGGATTTTTCCAAGAAATTAAAGACAATATTATTTTTGATCAAGATGGTATATTGGTCTTCCCTTTGTCTATCAACTGTAAAAATAAAACAGAAAATATGAACATAAAGAATTATTTTATTTTATTTTTTTATTTTAATTTTTTTTTTTTTTTTTTTTTGAGATAGGGTCTCACTCTGTCACTCAGGCTAGAGTGCCCTGGCATCATCACAGCTCACTGCAACCTCAAATTCCTGGGCTCAAGTAATCCTCCTTCCTCACGCTCCCTCCCGAGTAGCTGGGACTATAGGCCAGGCTAATTTTTTTATTTCTAGTAGAGACAGGGTCCTGCTATTGCCTAGAGTGGTCTTGAACTCCTGGCCTCAGGCGATGCTCCTTCAAAGTACTAGGATTACCGGCATGAGCCACCACGCCTGGCTTAAAGAATTATTTCTATTAAAATTAAAATAATTTAAAATACCACCAAATAATTTTAAAATATCAAAATAAAACTAAAATTTGATGAAATGAAAAAGAATATTAAAAGGATGTTAAAGACTAAGTGACATAACAAAGTTGTTTTAATTAACTGAATTGAGCGTATAGCTGATAAAATTTAATAAAGATTGTGTAGGGGAGGAAAAAATGGCTTCTTTCTATCCTCCTAGGTTCTTTGGCTGGGCTACAAATTAAATCGATATAAGATATTATCAAGAGAAAAAACATTTTAATTATGTTTGCACATACAGAAGTCCCACAGAAACATGAAACTCAGAGAAGGACCAGATGATTGAAGCTTGCTTGTATCATGTCCTAAGCTACAGAAAGGAATAGGGGCTTTGGACTTCTGTGAGTGGTGAATTCAAATTATGGAAGGATGAGGGGAGGAAACATATGGTGAATAAAGATTTTCTTATTATGTAGATGAAAGTCTCTCAGGTGATAAAAGTTGTCTTAGAGCAGCTCTTTCTTGGTACAAATAACTTTTCTAATAAAAATTTCCTTATAGACACAAATTTCCTTTATAAAAATCCTGCTTTTCTGAGCTATTTCTGTATCTAGCGTTTCTCAAAATAACCAGCTAGAAATTATCAATATACCAAAGAAGTATATTTTGGGGTGGCATATTCTGGTTTCATACAGTCATATTTTGGAGTTGTATGTCGTGAACCCCAACACTTACATATGGTTACAGATAATTTTTGTCTTTGTTAAACTAGAAACATATTAAATAAACTCAAATTTTTAAAAAAAAAATTGTTTTTTTTTTTTTTTTTTTTTTTTAGACAGAGTCTCGCTCTGTTGCCCTGGGCTAGAGTGCCGTGGGTGGTGTCAGCCTAGCTCACAGCAACCTCAAACTCCTGGGCTCAAGCGGTACTTCTGCCTCAGCCTCCCGAGTAGCCAGGACTACAGGCATGCGCCACTAGGCCCGGCTAGTTTTTTCTATATAGTTTTAGTTGTGCGATTAATTTCTTTCTAATTTTAGTAGAAACGGGGTCTTGCTCTTGCTCAGGCTGGTCTCGAACTCCTGAGCTCAAGCAATCCACCTGCTTCGGCCTCCCAGAGTGCTAGGATTACAGCAGTGAGCCACCGTGCCCAGCCAAAAAATGTGTATTTTATAAAATGCTTTTGATCCAAAATTTGCTCTTTAAAACTCATATTTTCTTTGCAAATTACCACTTATTTAATTAAACAGATTTTATTTCTGTCATAGTCTTTGAAAAGCATTCAGTACTGAATATTTTAATTTAAATATTTAGACGAATTTTATGGTAATGATAACCATAAATACAATACCATATCCTCTGCAGATATACTTTTTGGCAGGACCTTGAGAATAAACATTTCTCTAATCTTTATAACAACTCTGAAAGGTACATGCTATTAGCTGCATTTTTTAGACTATCAAATTTTTTAGATTGCCAAAACTCATACTGAAGGATGTGGCAGAATCAGAATTTCAGGCCAGGACTCCCTGACTCCAAATTCTCTGTCATTTTCCTGGCCTGTGGACATTTTTTCAATGATGTTAATGGTTATTTGGAAAGCTCAGCAAGATCCTTTTCCATGCATTTTAAGGGATACAAGCCAAATGAAAATGAAACAGGTGATATTCTTTTTGTTGTTTGCATAAAATATCTGATGTTTCAGGAATTCAAATGAGACCGTTTCTCTGTTTCTTATAATACCTTTTGGAACAATCATGCCACCTGCAGTCATTAATGTGAAAGCCTAAAATTTATAAATGCAGAGGAATACGTGATTTGGAAATGGGAAAAGGTACAGAGATATATAAGCTGATAACTCTCTACTGATTGCATCATGTCAATAACATTCGTTGCAATTTATCATTTGATGTGTTGAATATATCTGATATATATGACATGATATTTTCAAAATTCTGTTAAGTTTCGAGCCTTTTTGCCGGCCAACGTTTTTCAAGTCAATGACTATTTATGAACGAGTACGTAAAAGCAATTGTCATAGAGTAAAACAAATTAAAGAGGCATTTTTTTTTTTAGATTAAGCAGAGGGTAATTGTGTTTAAGTCACTTTAAAATTTGCACATCTAAAATGATCTTGAGTCCCGAAGTGTCTCATCTGCTATCTAATTTTCTACAAGATGCTTTTAATATTTTGAAATTTATATTAAATCACAGGGGTCTGCAAGATTTCAGGAACTCTTGCATATGCATCAGAAATAAACAATCAATTCAATCAATAAAGGAAAATCACAATTTAGATGTTGTTACAAATTTCACTGCTATTGCTTTAACTATAGCTCATAGAGTTCTAATTCCAGCTCAGAAATTACACCGATGCACCTACCATGAAGTAGCTGTCACATTCTAACTTTCTCTGCAGCTTCCAGTCATGTGAAATTATAAATTTTGGTCACAATCAACTAGCTACTTTAAACAATAGCAATTCAGTAATTCGGGGGATCTACTTTTTTCACCCTGTAAAATGAAATACTGAAATACTAAAATCTCAAAGATTTGGAGGATTTCTCTTCTAACTATATGGGCTTTATTATTTAGAATGTTAATGCTATAAACTAATAAAATGCTAGGGAGCCATTCAAGCTAATTTAATTTTAAAACAAAACTATGTTGTCAATGAAATTGTCATTAAAGCCACATTGCTAAGGGAAGTGGAACTATAAATAAAGATCCCAAATATTGAATTTAGATGTGTTTTTCATTTACAACTTATTTCACACTAATTTTCCTCCTTTCCAAAAAGAAAACTCTGAAAACCCATTACCACACTATGTAGGCTATACTTTATATGATTTTTTTAAATATGTATATATTGTTTAAAATTATTCCATTTTAGAAACAATAATTTTTTTCTACCAAATATAGTTTCTCACTAGCACAATCTTTATCAGGACAAAACTTCACTCAAAACACGGTGAAAAAACAAAGGGAAAACATACAGCCAAGATAAATTAGAATGTCTGGAATGTTTATTTATTTTTTATACCTAAATTCTGCAATACTCCCTAGGTGGCCAGACAGTCCAGTCATCCTATATCAAATATTTTATGTGATGTAGGAGAAGGAATGAAAATGAAAGCATATTCTTAGTGAAGCAAGCTGCAGAGATCTTTTTCTGTATTCTTTCTGTCAAGTGAAGTAAAGTCAGCACGTGTGGCTCTCTTTATTTATTAAAGCATCTGATATAGACCAATACAGTGCACAGTCCCTGCATTCCAACAATATCGAATCTGGAATCCACCTGATAGAGACTTTTTAGGATACTATAGAAGAATATCTATCTATGTACATATCTATATCCATATATTGTTGGGGCTTCGAAAACAATACCCCAAAGTACAGTGCTTTGGCATGCTAAGAACTTTGAATGGAAAGGACACTGGAAGGCCTCAAAACAGCCTTAGAACCAAACTTTCTCTGATCTTCTCCTTCCCTCCTCTCTTTTGCCCCTTTTTTCCCCCTTGAAGCAAACCACAGAAACCAGAATTCCTCTTTCTCAAGGTGGATCATAGAAACTAGGACCCATTTTCCCCAAAGCCGGCCATAAAAGCTAGAAGTGTTACATTAACTCTCCCTCACCTTTCTTTCTAGGAGCTGGGCATAAAGGAATTTTCTGGCTTACGCTTGTCCTATAGTGGGCTATAAGTCCCTCATTCCAGAGGGGTCCTGCCCCATACCCAGGAGGAGAAAAATGATATAACAAAAAGGCCAAGAAGAATCCAGACAGGTCTCACTGGGTTTCCCCCTCAGTCTATTACCATTAGATCACACGCTTTTGGCCAATCACATTTCTACACGGCCCTCCATTCTTCACTGAATCAATGCATAAAAATACAGTCTTCCCTGGGTTTTGGGGACTTCATTTCTGAAACCTCCCGTGTCACATAAAACTTCGATTAAATATATTTGCTATGCTTTTCACTTGTCAACCTGTCTTTTATTATAGGAGTGTTGGCCATGACCCTTCTGACAGATAAGGAAAGATATAATATCTTTCCACCCCTACAGTGCACTGATTTAGTATATACTTGCTGAATTATCAAAACCTGGACATTGTGATTTCCCTTTTTTTTTTATTTCAGCATATTATGGGGGTACAGATGTTTAGGTTACGTGTGTTGCCCTTGCCCTCCCTCCCCGCCTAAGTCCGAGTTTCAAATATGTCCATCCTTCGGGTGGTGCGCATTACACTCTTTGTGTATGCATATACCCGTCCCTTCCTCCATCCTCCCCCCTCCCTCCTCCCTCCCCCCTGCCCAACAGCCAATAAATGTTATTCTTATATGTGCACTTATGTGTTGATCAGTTAACACCAATTTGATGAGTACATGTGGTGCTTGTCTTTCCATTCTTGGCATATCTCATATAGTAGAATGTGTTCCAGCTCTATCCAGGAGTATACAAGAGGTGCTAATTAGATATTAGAATTTCCTGTGAGGTTCTGTAAAGACATAAGAAACTCTACAGACTTCAACATCGATGAAATGAAAACATTCTTTTCCCTCAATTACTTCCTTTTTTTTTTTTTTTTTGGTAGAGAAATTATGCCAAATGTAAGAAAGCCGTTTGAATAATCAGCCAAGAGACAATGAAAAGTAAGGGATTTCAAAGGATGGAAACTGTTTCAAATTAATTACTTAAATTTTCTTATTCTGCCCATGTTTTTGAAGGACAACAATTAAAGACTACAAAATATCTTTCTGTCTTGAGATAGCTGTTGAAAATTAAATAATATGCAACTGAAACAAACTGAAGTATGTGGAGAGACAAGTCACAAATAATTTGGAATTGGCGGGGTCTGTTGTTAAATTATATGGACATAACTACAATATTAAATAACTATTCAGATAAACTAGACTCAAAGATGTTGGATGTGAAAACATTTTGAAACAAAGCAACTGTGTTTTTGAATTCTAGCTTTGTCATTTACTAGGTGTTACCCTTGGGTTTTAGTTTTCTTGATTGCAAAGCAGGAATAATGGAATCTGGTTGTATGGAGATTGCTTAGCACAGAGTAAGGTATCGATGTATTTTGCTTGTACTTATACAAGCTTCCACTTCCCACCCTACCTCCCGCATACATACCATGCACATCTTAGCAGGGTTTTAAACTTGCATCTTTAAAGAAAATCTCTTAACTGAGAACAAGAAAATAGACCTGAGCAAAAACATCTTTCTAAGATCATAAGTACCGATCATCGGATCCAATATCATAGCACCTACAATGCCAAAAATCTAAGTAAGAGCTTTAATTTAATCAAGACTTTAAAATATCTCTTGGGCCTTACTTTTAGATGGATTCTATTTTTGACACAGCTGTCAGTAAACGGAATTCCAGCAATCACAACACTCAGTATAAAATGCCATAGCAGTTTGCACTGCTACTATTTTCCATGAATGATTATATTACATGAACAGAAGAAATTCAGGTATCATAAGAACATAAACTATGTCCAACCTCTTACTTATAGGAGGTAGCTGAAAGTTCACTTAGCTCATGAATCCTATTTAAGCAATGCATTTGTCGATGTAGGTTTCCAGGACTGACTATTTTGAATAGTAACTCTGAGATAGTCTAAATTTTACATTTCGCCCACTAACTCCTCCAACCCACTCTCCATCTCATATACTCTGGTATAGTTTATGGCAGTATTTTGTTTGATTTAACACTTTCAATCACTGAACTAGAGTTAAAATATCTAATTTTCTATGCAACTGTAATTCAAAAGATAGAGCACTTGTGGGAAGGACCTATCTTCTCAAATAAAATGTTCTTCCTACACACACAAACAGAAGCATATTTAAGATGAGACACATTTTCCTTTTAACTACTTCCATAGCACCCTGTTGCTGTGGATCATTAATTACAATTAAATAATAAATTACATTAACTATGTAAATATTGGTTTAATGACTGACTTCCCCACTAACATGCGCTTTTTGAGGTCAGGAGCTGTATCTGCCTCATTCATTCGTCTGTCCCACCCAGCCACCTAGAACAGTGTCCAATATATATTTATTAAATAAATAAAATAATAGTATAGTAAATGACAAACCTAACTCTAGTATTCAGTTGTCACTGAAACTT
>CAUYSK010004506.1:0-2500 GCA_963575035.1 Avahi laniger | reverse complement strand
GCAGAAATATTATAATAACCAGAACTTTTCAAAAAGTTTACAGTCTTTCTGTGACAGATTATTTAACTGTGAGTCAAAATTATGCCTTGAGAGAGGCGTAAATAAGGGCATATGGAAATTTTGTGGGGAACCAACCAATGCTTGTAAACGTTTGCAACATTGCGGCTGTGCTGGGATCAGCTAGACTTTATTGGGCTCCTTGGCCAGGAAGCTTACATCGCTTTCTTTTCCCACCAAACGCAGTAAGAATGCCTTGGGAACGAGCCCTATTTTTGGTAACTTCCTGCAGCAAGTGGATACTCTTTTAAAGAAGAAATATTTAATAATTGCTACATTTGGGTATATGCTTTGTATCTAAATAACTTTCATATGTATCAAATGTCAAATTCTGATTCTGTTAGCTTAATGAGGAATGTTGAGATGTTTATTCAGAAATCTATGCCTGTTTTTAAAAACTTTGCTAATAAAACTTCAGATGCTTAATTTAATACTCCAACTCCATAAATTTCCTTCTGGATATGACACTCTCTCTCTTTTCCCATTAAATAAACTCTGTTATTGAAATGTTGCTACAGAATTACCTCCATTTTCCATTTACTGAAGTTTTCCTAATTGTTTCAGACTTTCATAACCCATAATTATTAGAATCTCTGTGTTTATTTCCAGAACAGAGATTTGGCTCTTTAAGACAGAAAACTGTTGTTAGTTTAATGTTGTGCGTAGTGAGGAAATTTGATTCTAAACATCAAATATCATGGGGTCAGGGAATATCCATCACATGCCGGAGGGGAGGGTAACACTCTACCGCACTGGAAAGACTAGAGGTCAACTCCAGAGTCCTGTGTGGTTTGGAAAGCAGAAAATCAGGGCAGGTTTTGTGAGTAGTTTCTGGATCAATATGTCCAATACAAGGTAGAGAGGTCACTTGTCAGAGCTGAGAGTCTCTGGAGAAGAGGGGAGTCAGGACTCAGGGAGGCTTCAAAATGGACGTGCCTACATCCATCTGCTCACGGGCTGCAGAGAAACATGCCTCTACCTCCAACCGATGAAGGCCCTTTGCGTCCTGATGTGAAAACAGGAAAGAATAAGATTATTTTTGCTACACTGGCATTTGCTTCTAGTAAGAATTATGGCTTTCTTAATGTAATATATGTGTAGTTAAATATGCTTATATTACCTGTCTATTTTGAGCCACTGGAGATTAAATAAACTCTGATTATATGACATTCATTTAGTCATTCCTTCAACAAATGCTACTTGAGCATCCCAAGACCAAGCTAGAAAGAAAAAAATGGAAAAGTCATTGTACCTGCTTCAAGGAGCTTAAAGTCTAAAAGAGGTAACTATATAAATAGATGTTGACCGGCCATAGACTGTACACTTTTTTTTTCTGATTTCCCTAAGTCTGAGGCTAAAGAGAAAAGCTTTTACAAATGTCTGACAATGTTCATGCACAGAGCCTTTTCAGGAGAACTATTATTACTCTGAGTCCACAATTTTAGGGGTGTAGAGTTATAGGGAAGAGTGCCCCATGAGAGAGAGAGAGAGAGAGACAGGGAGAGAAGCTTCTTTTAGTGAACAGGCTAAGAATTGTTTTTTAACCAAGCAGCCAGAATATATTCACAAAAGGAGGTATGTGTGTGCACAGTACATTCTAACACAAGGTAGCAATAACTTCTATACTGGCTTATGAGTAATGTTCCTTTGTGCTGGCAATCCAAGAGGAAAAAATTGCGTTATGACCACTGTTATTTCAGTGTTATTGGGCAGTTAGAATCTATTAAGGATCTTAAAAAGACATATATCTCAACACTGAAATGTGCCGTTATTCTTAAAGTGTCACCGTATGGACAAATGGTGGAGAAGGGTGAAAGAAACACCACAATACACATAAACTTTGTGTGTGTTTGTGTATTTAAAATCAGATACACATAAATAATGCAGAGATGGAGAATTGCAAGTTATAACCAAGGAAGAATGTATTAAATGGGCACACAGCTGTAATTGTTTCTTCTGCTAGAAAAGCAGACAACCTTAGAAAATATTGGCACCATGCAAATTTTAAAATGTAAAAATCATACACACACCACAAATTTTAATTATGGCCATGGGTTAGAAAATAATTTCATTCAAGATGGCTGTGTGGTTTAAATTAAGCAAAATAGCACACATGAGCGCATAAAGTGGAATTCCTAAGAAAACTGTCATCTTTTTCTTTTATCTATATAATAAAAGCAGAATCGTTGTGTAACATAGAGAATGTTTGATTCAAAGAACAAGTAGAGCTCTTTTGTATTAGAGGGCACATATTTGCCAAGAATAGAGGGAAGATGAGTGTGGGAGACCAGCGGCCTCCAACCTTTTTGGCACGAGGACCAGTTTCATGGAAGACAATTTTTCCATGGACAGAGGAGATGGGGGGGATGGTTTCAGGGTGATTAAAGGGCATTACATTTATTGTGCACTTTATTTCTATTATTATTACATTGTAATATATAAT
>CAUYSK010004505.1:0-12952 GCA_963575035.1 Avahi laniger | reverse complement strand
AGACTATTTTTATTATCATCCTCCTCTGACATCAGAGATTGATTATCTTCTCTTATGCCTTTGATATTAACGGCAATACTTTTGGAGTTTGTCTTCCTGCACAGTCCATTTCTTTTAATGCTTTTTTTCTCCCTAAGTGTCTTTCAAATTAGAAGCTTTATACAAATGTCTAATGATCTTAGCTGTCCACTCCTATTTAAGAGTGAAACACTAAAAAGCTGGTTGAAAGCATTATGCCTGTGGGTGGAGATGTCAATCATTGCTTCACTGTAGATGAAAGTCTGGCTAGACCATTCTGCTGGCAAATCTCAATATCATGAGATCTCTTCTGTTGAGCTAGTCAAATTCCCTGCAAGAAAACTCTTCTATAGAGTATAAGCCTAACCCCCCAGACTCTGGAAGCTAGTGGAGGAAATTCAGCATGCAAACTTTCTCTTGATCTGTTTTCAGTGTCACACCTCCCACCAACTGTGCCTGGTACTCCTCAGTACAGACTCTCTGTTTACCTTCTCTACAGAATATACCTCTAATCTTTTGCCAGAGTTGGGGAGAGGCAGTAGCCTACCTGTACAGAGAGCTGGATAATCTGAGATCTGCTTTCTAAAACAGACTTTCAACTAATCTTCCTTTTTCTGAGCTCCATTTTTATTCTTACTTCTAGGTATACCTGGTGCTTCCAATTTCTATGGTATTATATAAATTGCAACATTTCTCAGCCTTCTCTTGCTGATGTTCAGAATTTAGCTAAGTCAGGTACTACCTGTCCATCTGTGTTCCTGCTTCTAAAATATTGTTCTTAACTCCTGCCCCCTGCTTCTTTATTCCTTTGTAGGTATTATGTATGTGTGATTGTATTTAATTCCTTTACTTAATGCCGTATCAGTCAGATATGGGAAGGCAGCAGAGGCAAATGCATGTGTTTAATTTGCCATCTTTATCAGGCAGTCCAGGTGTCTTTTCTACCTTAAAAGATTCCCAAAGAAGATGTTCCTAGAATTTTTCCTGGCAACAGCAGTATTTTCAGTTGCAGAAGAACATCAAGTCAAAGCCTGAAGATACTTCTCTGTTTAGGCTCTTCTTTACATCACACAGTCAAATCTATAGCCATTTGAGTCTGGTTGAAGTTGTCAAATAGATAACCACAGAGAGAGAGCAAACAGGTTTAAAAGTGAAATGAAGCACCATAATATCTAAAGATTTGCTTAAAAACAGAACAAAACAAACAAAATGAGAGATACCTAAAATTGTATCTCCTTAATAGTTACCTGTCATGTTCAAAAACTTTCTGCAATCCTCCGAAGCACTTGTTGCTGGATATCTGTTTCAATGCCATTCTTCCCCTATTAGTAAAGATTAATCTCATTAGTTTCTATAGAAAAAAGCTTGAAACAAAACTAATGTTTTCATTTCTTTTTTTTTCTTTCTTTCTGTAGACTCTGTCACCTGAAAAAAACTAATGTTTTCAGATAAATTATATGAACGTAACAACTGTTTTCCACTCAGAATTTTTTTTCACGTGCTTTTTTTCCTCTGGCAAATAATCTTAAGAGATTGATTAAACTGCATACACTGATTTACATATTTACATTTGTTACCCACTTTAGAAAACTTTAGTGCTTTGGTATATCATAACTAATTTATTAAGAAGCTTTTTGTTATTGTTGTGAACTGCCCCAAATTCTTTCAGGCAGATTTGCCATTAACGATGAGAGTAAGTCAAAAAAAAAAAAAAGAAAGAAAAATGAGGCAGAAAATGAATAAGTTACCACAGATTACCTAGATTTAGAAGATTAAAAATTGTTAATAGTCTACCTATCAACAGGAACAAAGTCAAGAATCTGGTATGATTATGGTTGACTTTAAAGTGAAAGAAACTGATGTGATAATAACGATTCTGATAATAACATAACATTACTGAACACTGATAGTGTGACAGGCATTTTTCTATAACTAAACTGGATCAAATTACTTATCTTGTGGGAGTTTTTGAGAAGTGATACAAAACTTTTAAATCAACATTTCTCTTTTTATAACAAACCAAAAAGTAAAAGATAAGCCTGTTAGCATCTTTTCTCTACAACATATCTTTTAAATTTTCATATAAAAATACTTTTAAACTTATGCATAAAATACCACACATTATTTTTTTAATAATAAAGAAAAAAATTAGTAAACCATCTTTATCATAAGTGCCTGCTGAGCAAAGGGTGACCACACTGATTCTGACGTGTTCTTCTCAAGGAAGAATTCCCTTCCTATCTCTAGAAGCACTAAAATATAAAGCAGTCCTGCATATTAAATAAAAAACTTTAGATAAACAGGAACAGGTATGACCACTCTGGTGGTCTTCTCAGTGAAATACAGTAATATATGCCGATAAGCTGCAGTTTGGGGGTTACTTTTACAAAGATATGTAATAATAATCTTAAAAAGATAGTTTTGGAAATGTCTTTGTAAAATTCTAAGAAAAATTAGTTTCAATCCCATCTTTAAGTAATCTCTTCAATAAATCCAAATACTTAACTTTACATTGGAAAACTAGGATTGGAACCCAGAAAGTTTGACATCAGAGCCCCTACTCTTAGCTGCTATGCTGCCCTGACTCTAAGATTGACTGATTCTTTAGGGTTAGGGTATTACGATTGTATACAGAGAACTTACTTTCCGTTAATAACTTTATGCTTTAATCTATAAAAGATTATTCTTAAACAACAAACTCCCACAAGATGTTATCAGTTATTGAATATTAATTTCAATTATTCTTGTTCACGATCCCATCTTAAATTAACAATGAGCTTACAGAGACACTGTACAATTTTAATACACATACATGATACTAAGAAATAAAATATATTTGCTCAATTATTCTACAAGGAAACCTGCTTTTCTCATACCTAGCAGGGACTAGGTCTGCTTTTCCCAAACATGGTACAATGAGCATATTCCTAGTATATAAGAAGTACCTAATAATTATTTGTTGAATTAATGAACAATTTTTTAACTTCTTACATACATATTAATAATGTGAAACTTGAAAAAATAAGCTTGGCTTTTATTTCTATCATTCTATATTTTGTTATTCATCTATTTTAATAAATGACGAGTTATCAATTTTCTGTCTTTGAATGTACCTTAATTAAAATTCAAAAAATCCTCAAAGCTTTCCCCCCCCAACAATCTGTTTAGAAAAAAATTTTCAATTATAAATCAAGAAAAATGTTAGGCTTAACAAAAAATATGACATAAGCTAAGAACTAGATTATACTGTGATATACCATATCTGATGATACACTAAGTAGTTATATTTTCCAATAAAAATTTTTTGTGTGAAAAATAATGTTTTCAACCAAGTTTTTAGATTTTTTTCATTCAACTTTCAAAATAACACATAAACAATAAAACCTGTCCAGATGCTACTATTTGTTTTTTCAGCTGCACCAAAGGGCAGATGATCCTGACAAACAGACCAAAAGGTATACAAATGGGATATACTTTCCACAGCAAAGGTTATACAGAGGTTATATACACATGTACACATTCTCATCAGAGACATTTCCTTCTTCGGAGGTAGGTGCTTGTCTACCCTGATGGAATACCACACCATCACTTCACCCTGACCCTAATCTAATTATTAGGTTGGTACAAAATAATTGCAGCTTTAGCATTGTTGACATTTGCCCTTTGATAACGGAATACATTCTTACATAAATGTGGTTATGTTATACATCATTTTAATGTGCATTTCTCACTTTACTTTTTTTGCTAATGACTTATTACTTGTTGTTTATTTTATATTTATTTTAGACTACGGAAATGTTAGACCAAAAGCAAATTTGAGCAATTTTCGTATTCAAGTTTGAAATGGGTCATAGAGCAGCAGAGACAACTCACGACATCAACAACTAACAAACGAAGGGGTGATTCAAGAAGTTTTGCACAGGAGATGAGAGCATTGAAGAAGAAGAGTGCAGTGGCTGGCCATCAGAAGTTGACAATGACCAATTGAGAGCAATCATTGAAGCTAATCCTTTTTTACAACTACGCACTACATGAGAAGTTGCCAAAGAACTCAACTTCGACCATTCTATGATCACTGGGCATTTAAAGCAGATTGGAAAGGTGAAAAAGCTTGATAAGTGGGAGTCTCGTGAGCTGACTGAAAATCAAAAAAATCATCATTTTTGAAGTGCTGTCTTCTCTTATTGCATGCAACAACAACAAACCATTTCTCGATCGGACTGTGATGTGAGACAAAAAGTGGATTGTATACGACAACCAGCAACAATCAGCTTAGTGGTTGGACCAAGAAGCAGCTCCAAAACACTTCTCAAAGCCATACTTGAACCCAAAAAAGGTCCTGGTCACTGTTTGGTGGTCTGCTGCCAGTCTAATCCCAGCTAAAAGGTTAAATCTGAGAAGTTCAGCAAATCGATGAGACACACCGAAAGCTGCAATGTCTGCAGCCTACACTGGTCAACAGAAAGGGCCTAATTCTTCCACGACAATGCCCGACGTCACGGCAATGCCCGACCTCACGTAGCACAACCAACACTTCAAAAGTTGAACGAATTAGGCTATGAAGTTTTGCCTCATCTGCCATATTCACCAACCTCTCACCAACCCACTACTACTTCACTTCCACAAGCATCTCGACAACTTTTTGCAGGAAAACCACTTCCACAACCAGCATGATGCAGAAAATGCTTTCCAAGAGTTCGTGGAATTCCCAAACACGGATTTTTATGCTACAGGAATAAACAAATTTATTTCTCATTGGCAAAAGTGTGTTGATTATAATGGTTCCTATTTTGATTAATAAAGATGTGTTTGAGCCTAGTTATAATGATTTAAAATTGCAGTCTGAAACTGCAATTACTTTTGCACCAAATTACTTTTGAGACTATCATATGTCATTTGATAGATGTTTTGTTTAGGGTCTAGAACAGATATATATTTAGGTTCTAGAACAGATTTTGTGGAGAAATGAAGTGATAGTGTAGAATACCAAAAAATAAAACAATACCTTGTCCCTTCCCCCCAAATTCCCAAATAAAACAAAAAAAAATTTCATATGGCCAATGACAGTTATAGAATTTTCTAGAAAGTTACTGAATATCAATATTCTTTGGAGAAAAAAGGTTCTCTCAGTGCACGATATATGATAAGCCAATCAGGTAAAAACCATTAAAGTAAATCATCTTTATTCACAAAGCATCCATTCCCCCAAGGCCAAATCTTACTGCTCTTCACTTTACTTACTACAGCTAAATGTCATGCACCTTAGAAATGTGAGTTCTTTGTATTTTTATCCATTCCTTCCTTCCTCTCACAAGTCTCACAAGTTTTCAATATATCTCAACTTGTGTTTTTTGTTCCCATTCTCTCTGACTCCTCGGAATTTGATCTATTTCTTCATTTCTAGTGTGTCTCACTCCAATTGCTCTTACGACCTAGATGGTTCACCCCAAAAATCAATGGACTGCAGTGCAACAATTGGTACCGACCACCACCTCACCGTTCAAATTCTCTCTTCATGAAAACTCAGGATCTGGGTTATTCCCTTCCACTCTGTCTCCTACTATCTCCCTTTGCTTTTCTCTTCACATACCCTCTCCCCCTAAATCCCATTCCCTACATTTCAGCTATTTCTGGGTGAAAGAATCTAAATCTGCATCTCTATAGCCAATCTTTCTCAAGTATTAGTGCCCAAATTAAAATTTCTTGGTGGACCCTTCTACCAAGATATTAAGACTCAACACATCTGCAATTAAGTTTCTCTCACCTTCAAACCAGTTGTTTTCTTTTTCTTTACCTCCCTTTTCCAGAACTATGCTGTCTTGCCTAATCAACATTTGAGATGTCTCAAAGTTACCTTTTCTTTGAATTTCCACTGTCATCATCCTAATTATATATATATGTAAGAAATTATATATATACTTAAGAAATTAAAACTTAGCCTCCTACTTTTTTTTCTACAACCAATCCTTCATAGAAGCCTAGGGTTTTATTTCACTTAACATACCACTTAATGGATCCTCTAAACAGCTTATCTTCAGGCCTACCATGGCCTACATGGAATTGTTATTTTTATTATGTAAAAATTGTTTTAAAAACACATAATATAAAATTTACTATCCTAACCATTTGTAAGTATATATTTCAGTAGTGTTAAATATATTCCACTGGTCATTTTAAAAAACACTGTTAGCTAGTCCATATTAATTATTAGCAGATGAGAAATGTTTGCCCACCTGGCTGCTGCAAGTGTAGGGATCTAATCCTCCTTGCTGTTAGGCCAGTAGCTGAAAACAAGTAAGTCACTAAAATGGAAGACAATGTGGTTAATTTTATAATTTTCTTCAAGCTTAATGTCATTACAATTTCATAAAACTGAAACTATGAAGAGTCCGTGACAAAAAGATAAATAAGGATGAATAAAACTCCATACATTCCTTGGTCACATTTCACCTGTGTACTAAGTCTCTTTTCCTTCATAAAAATTCACATGGCTTGACCACATACGAATGTCTAATTCACCCGGGGGAAAAAATACAGCATTTATGAACTCCAAACACCTTCACTTGGCTCTAAAAATTGTCTATAACTTGGTCCCACACTATTTTTCTGGTCTTACTTCCTATTATTTAATTTAGTCAAACTCAATTACGTATAATTCTAGGATGGACTGGATGTTTCCATCGGGGGACTTTACTTAATGCCGTGACATAATGGTTTTCGAGCAGGTTCTGGAGCCAGACCTTCCACGTTCAAATTCTGGCTTCAACACTTATGACTCCACGACTTTGGGTAAGTTATTATTTAATCTCTATATTCCTCATTTTCTCATTTGCAAAATGGAGATATAATACTATCAATTTGATAAGAGTTGTTCCAGATATTAAATGAGTTAACTCACGTAGTGCTTAGATTACGGCTTGCCATGACATGCACGCACACAAGAGCTATTATTTCCCTGCAACATGGAAAGCCCTCCTTCAAGGTCTGCTCAAATGCCATTTCCCTGACAGCCCTATCAGAAATGACCTCCGGGCCCTTAGAGCGCTGAGAGCATTTTACAACCCGAGCAGATCTCACCCGACCCGAAAGTGCGGGTTCCCCTCGGCACCCCCCAGTGCGCGCTCCTGACCCATTCCCGGACATGGACGCGACCCAGGGCGGCCGGCCAGCCTACGCCCCGCAAATCAGGAGTCTGTGGGCGCTACTAATGCGCTGAGGCCCGTTTCCTCAATAAAACTGTACACAACTACTTCGGGCAGGGGTCCAGGGAAGTCTTTGTAAAACAGACTTTGTAAAAAGTTGTACAAATGTTGCGGGCACCAGATCAGCGGGAGTTTCCCCTGGGATGAGGCACGCCCGAGCGCCCCGGGTTACACTTTGCTGGAAGCTCAGCGAAGCAAAAGGGATTAGGGAAGACGCGCATCTCGGGACAAGGTCCTCGGCCTCGTGCCACACCTGGGTGGCGCTCGGGGCCCGGGCCGCCGTCTCCGCGTTCTTGCCTGTAGATATCGGCGTCCACCTGGACCTGTCTAGCGGTGCCGCAGCCGCAAGTGAAGGCGAGCGAACGGCGCCCGGGCCTCAGCCCCGACTCAGTCTTACCTCTGACGGTGGCAGCGCCGAGCCGGAAGAAGCGGTCGGAAGTGAAAGGCTGAGCCTCAACATGGCCGCTGGGGCTTCACCTCGGCCCCGCCCACACAAGGTCCCGCCCACACGAGGTCCCGCCTCTCAGAGCTCGCCTGCTCTGGATCCTAACTCCACGGCTCCACTCCCAACGGCCCGACCCCTGGCTGACATTGCGCTTCCCGACGCCTCTGAGTGGGCGTCCCACAGGTCCAATGCCCGCAACTGCACCTGCTCTTCGCCCGGGTTTTCTCTCCGCGCGCTGGAGTCAGGTCCAGCCCCGAGGGTGTTTGAAGGTAGACCCCTTCACCTTCACCTCGTCTGGGATCTGCTGCTGTGCGCGCCCAGGCTCTTCCCACAGAGGCAGGAAGAAGCCAAGGCATTGATAGACCTGAGGTCCTGGCTTCACTTAACTCGTGGAAAGGGTTTCTGTGTAACTCCGCAATTATTTAGAAACTAGGGCATAATTCCAAGTCCCCCTTCCCTCGCCCCAAGTTTTTCTGCTTCATCTACTTGGTAGCTGGTGTTAAACAAGAGTCATTTGGAATCTCCAATGCCTGACATGTAGTGGGATCTCCATCAACGTCCTGTTTCCTCCTTTCTTCCCTCAATAAACGTTAGTTGGACTGAGCAAGAATTGCTGGTTGATAATTCACAGCAAATCTTCCCTTAACCTTTGCTTCTCTGATTTAACCAACTGATCGTGAGTGTACTTTGCCCATCGAGAAAATTAAATCTGATTACGAAAGAGCTAAATTTTTTTCACTAGTGGTAAGATAAGACTGACAAATTGTAAATACACGACCTGATGGGCATGCAACCTGTGTTTGCACAGGGCCGCTAGGTCAGAAGGATCCTACATTTGGTTTTATTCTCTCCGTAAGTTTTAAACTCAGGCCCCACATTTTCGATTTGCACTGGGCCCTGCAAATTGTGCAGCTGATCTTGCTGAAAGCACCGGTGGGTGAAATGACCTCTGTGGACCTGATGTAAATACGGATGGATGACCTGCCACATACATTACCTGCCAGAATCTATTGTGTGGCGGAGGTCCATTTTGCCATAATGACTTTTGAACTGAATTAACCTGTAGACTGAACCTGTGGACCTGTGGATCAACTGGGATCACACTGAAAATAAAGTTTAATCACAATACTGTTTTCATTTTGAGAAAGCATTGAAATGGATTTTTTACGTTATTTTTACTATTTTAAAACATAACTCACTAAAAAGGGAATTTTCTTCAAGCTGAGTTTCCAAATTAAAACAATAAAAGAATACCCAACTTTGCAAGTTCTTTAGAACTGATAAATATTTGAACAAAGTCAAAGGGTGTTCATCTATCAAATTGCTGTGGGGTGTAGACTAGCCTAAGAACTGTAAGCATGAAGTCCTTTACTAAAGGCTTCTTGTATTAAAACAGTGTGATAATAATCAGAGCTAAAATTTCTTTCACCCTGCAAAAATAAAATTATAATAGATCCAAAAAGTTCCGTTTCTTTAATATATTAAGGATATATTATTAGTTGGACATGGAAGCAAAGTAAGCTGAAATCACAAATTAAAGTTGACATTTCTGATAATGAAACTAATAATAAAAATGGATGAATGTTAACTACCTAAAGAAATAGTCTAATGAAAAATCATCTGTAAATGTGTGGCTCAGGAGATTTAGGACTCTTGAACTAAAATGAGTAGAATATAATCTCAGGGAGGCAATAAAGCAATGCCATGAAGGTGAGAAAAACTCAAATCTACTGAAAATCTGTAAAAAGAGATCATCTTTTGTTATAGCTCCAGCTGCTATAGCAAAAATATCATACACTAGGTGGCTTAACAGAAATGTATTCCTCACTATTCTGAAGGCTGGGAAGTCCAAGATCAAAGTGCTGGCCAATTCTGTTTCTGGTGAGGGTTCTCTTCCTAGTTGGCAGAGAGACGACTTCTTGATATTATATTTCCTCAGGTTGGGGGAGAGTTCTGATCCTTTCATCTTCTTATCAGGGCACTGGTCCCATTCATGAGGACTCCACCCTCATGATGTAATTATCCCCCAAAGGACCTACTTCCAAATACCATCATGTTAAGAATTTAGGTTTCAACATATGGATTTTGGGAAACACATTCAGTCCATAGCACAGATGATTTTTAGAGAGTCTAGAAAAGGCACCATACATGGAGAATGATATTTATCAGACATCAGATATGCTACTTGAGAAGTATCCTTGTGGCTTTTCCTCAGAGTAGAGCAGGGTTTCCCAACCTTGACACTGTTGATATTTGGAGCCAGAAAATTCTTTGTGGTGGGAAGCTATTCTGTGCATTGTAGGATGTTTAGCAACATCCTTGTTCTCTACCAGCCAGATGTCAGTAGTACCCCCAAAAAGCTTCAATACCCCCAAAAATCTTCAATACTCTAGACATTGCCAAATGTCCACTGAGGGTAGAGGGAGGAGAGGGGCAGCAAAATTGCCCCTAATTGAGAACCACGGGCCTAGATAAATATTTCAAAACTCCCCTCTATTTTGATTCTATTCTCGTGCAGTGACATTTCAAAAAGAATAGATTCCATTGTTATTTTAGAAATCAGAATTTAAATTAATAAGCATTAGTCTCTGGTGAATCTAGTTGATACATTTCCTAGGAGGCTTATGACCTTTGAACATGGTATTCACCTTATATAATTGAGTTTCTGGTCCTCTGCTCTGAGGACCAGACTTTGGATTACGGGAACTCAACCAAATATGCAAACTTATAACACTATGCCAATCTTCCACCTTGACTTTGTTATCTTAGTTCTAACTGCAAAGTGCAGTACAATAAGTACAGACAAACCTTAGCAAAGATTCTCTAAGTCACACTCATATTGGCAAATGTCCAAATTTCACATATTCATTTCCATTTTATTTTCCAAATTTTTTAAAACTTTCTTAAAACCTGAGGCCTATGTTTCATTTCCATCATGTATTTACATTCTCTGTTGTTTCTCATTTGTTTCAAAAAGATGGAGTTAATATGTTAACTGCCACAGACATAGACCTTTGTATTAGCCATTGTCATTATTATTTTTGTTAGCTTGAGAACCAAAACTATAGATTTAATGCTACTCAAAGTGACTCCCATTCTTTCGTAAACTTTTGCTGAATTACAGTACTCTTTCGATTTCTTAACATCCTGCATATTTGTTGATCCTCAGTGTGTCAATTTATTCATAATTTGCAAAGTCACATTGATAGTGGTATGTAGGCACTACATATGTGACTTCATTTCCCAATAAATATGTTTATGAACCTGTATACTTTATATGCAAAATAATCCTTTTCCCTAAAGTCAACTCTAAATTAACTTGGTTTTGTTTTGCTTTGTTTTGTTTTGTTTTGAGACAGGGTCTTATTCTGTTGCCAGGACTATAGTGCAATGGCATGATCATAGTTCACCACAACCTCAAACTCCTGGGTTCAAGGCATCCTCCTACCTCAGCCTCCCGAGTAGCTGACTACAGGCTCTCGCCACCAACACCTGGTTAATTTTTTCTATTTTTGGTAGAGATGGGGTCTGGCTCTTGCTCAGGCTGATCTCAGACTCCTAGCCTAAAGCGATCCTTGGCCTCCCAAACACTAGGATTATAGGCTTAAGCCACCATGCCTGGCCCTGAATTAATTTTTGATGCCTCTATATAAAAAAAGTATAAAAGATTTTTCTAACAAAATTGGGAAGCAGCGCTGACACCTGTAATGTGGTATGACAATAATAACACCACT
Source organism: Avahi laniger (assembly GCA_963575035.1). Lineage (NCBI taxonomy): Eukaryota > Metazoa > Chordata > Mammalia > Primates > Indriidae > Avahi > Avahi laniger. Next base: position 1,553 of record CAUYSK010004505.1, on the reverse strand, counting down.
AATGCCATCATTGTATACTAAACAATTTACATCATTATTTCATTTCATTCCTCTCCATCTTTCTTGGTACAGGCCCAACGCAGCCCTGCCAGAGGACCTTTAGCTTTGGTGTCGAATATGCTTTTGCCTGGAACAGCCTTCCCAAAAATCGTCTCATGATTGGCTCCTTTGCCTTATGCCACTGCAGCTCAGCAGTGCACCACGTCTAGCAAAGCCAGCCTTCCCACTCTGCCAAGTGGTTCTGTGTGTCTTCCTAGCATTTAGCACCGTCTGAGTCCATCTCCTGCCATTCGATCATCACAGTCCTTGAGGGCCTGATTGTAGGTCCCGTCTTATGCACTTGGCATATATCACGGTACAAACCAAACACACTCCCTACCCTCGTGGAGCTTACGGAGCTTTATCACGTTGCTTCCTTTTTCATCACCGGCCTCCCCACTAGAAAGTAACCTCTAAGAGAGAAGGGACCTTTGTTAGCCTCGTTCACTGCCTATCTCCGGAGCCGAGAACTGTGCCTGGTACATTGTTCGTGGCCAATGGATATTTGTTGGCCAGGCATGGTGGCTCATGCCTGTAATCTTAGCATTCTGGGAAGCTGAGGTGGGAGGATCGCTTGAGGTCAGGAGTTCGAGACCAGCCTCAACAACAGCGAGACCCCATCTCTACTAAAAATAGAAAAAAATTAGATGGGCAACTAAAAATAGAAAAAATTAGCTGGGCATGTTGGCTCACACCTGTAGTCTCAGCTACTCGGGAGGCTGAGGCAGTAGGATCACCTGAACCCGGGAGTTTGAGGTTGCTGTGAGCTAGGCTAACGCCACGGCACTCTAGCCTGGGCAACAGAGCAAGACACTGCCTCAAAAAAAAAAAAAAAAAAAAAAAAAAAAAAGGAAAAAGAAATAAAAAGATAATTGTTGACTGTATACACAAATGTTTATATTTTCTATTAGGGTATACAAATAACACTTTGCAGTGACAAGTTAATTCAGTTATCACTTAACTATAAAAAAAGGAGGCAAAAAAGAAACCTCATTGTTAATTATTCACATGATCAATAATAACAATAGTTAGCATGTACAGAACATTTACCATGTGTCAGACACTGTACAAACTGCTTTATATGTGCTATCTCTTCTTACCTTCACAAAGTTCCACGAGGCAGGTAACACCACTCTGCCTGTTCTAAGACAAGGAATTTGAGGCTTACAGGAGCTGCCAGCGTCACAGAGTTGTCAGGTGGGACAGCCAAGCTGCAAGGTCAGAGTGGACCCGAGTCCCTGCTGTCAACCTCCTCTCGGTGCTACCTCTCCACACGTCCGATTCACATCACAGTGTCTGCCCCGCTCAGTGGCTCCCTCTTGCTCCCTCTGAATAAACCCCACACACTCACTTGGCAGGGCCTATGGGACCCTTCAAGGTCAGCCCTGCCTCCTCTGCTGGTCCCCTTCCTGTCACCTCTCCTCCTCCACTGCACTGAGTCCCCAAAGTTCCTGGACATGGCCATGCCTTCCTCCCCTCCTTGCAATTGTACGGTCTTTTCCTTCTTCCCATCC
>CAUYSK010004504.1:0-37403 GCA_963575035.1 Avahi laniger | reverse complement strand
CCAATTAATTTCTTTCTATTTTTGGTAGAGACGGGGTCTCGCTCTTGCTCAGGCTGGTCTCGAACTCCTGAGCTCAGAACGATCCGCCCACCTCGGCCTCCCAGAGAGCTAGGATTACAGGCGTGAGCCACCGCGCCCAGCGACTAGTTTTCTTTTTCCATATAGGTGTCTTGAGTTCAATGTGCTATAAACTCTGAAAAATGGACCTTGTTTTATTTGTCATTCTCTCTCCATACAGAGTCTAGAAGAATACTGCACATGAAGGTTCAAAGAAAGAATAGTATTTGTCTATGGATTATGGCAGAGAAAAAACTATACTAATAGTCCTCCACCTGGCTTTGAAAAGAGCAAATGTGTTCCTCAATTCTGGTTTTGCCCTGGTTTATATTTTAGATGTGAACCTCTGTCTAGAAGTCAAAGGGCACATTTCCTCAGGGAACACTAGAAAATGCTTATAAAAGTGGGCAGCAAAAACTTTTTCGTGTGAGGAGGGAAGGAAGGAAAGAAAGAAAAGGCAGACTACATGGCAGCATAAACCCTCAGAGCTATAACTTTCATTTAATGTTTCCAATGTTTTTTCATAAACCAGAGGTTCCCTGTTCAGTCATAGTAATAGATGGTATGAAGCTTTCTAGCTTTGTTTCTTTTTTTATTGCTATTTTTGCATGGTAGAGAGGTAGTGAGGAGAGAGGATCTGCAGTGGGGCTGGTGGGAAAAGGAGAAGGGAGAGTGATTGTTTCCAAAAAGCTTTGGGGTGGATAAGGGCTCCCCACCATTCATTTTTTTTATTTTGCTATTAAAAAGACGCATTTTACAGCTTCTCAATTTTCCGGCAGTTACGTCCTTTGATGGAAACGTGTTCTGATATTTACAGTGATTCAGTCTGTCAGTGGGTAAATTCAGTATTCAATCTAGAGACCATGCCACAAGACTAAACCCACTACTTTTTATTGGAAATGTTGGGGATGAGAAAGAGGCAATTCGTTAATTCTAAGCCTATGTGAGGCAGTTTCTTCTTTTTGTCTGTTCTGTATTGTGTCATAGCAGAAATGTTGTGTGTACCTCGGCTACTAAAATAGTCCAAGCACCCAGGGAGCTTGCTAATCAATTTTGGTTAGAGTCAACACAGAGCCCCAGGACACCATTAAGATATTCGAGGTTTTTGGGGATAGTTGAAAAGGAAAACAAATAATTAGGCCTGCTCCTCTCTGTGTTTCCCTTCCACTGCTTGGCAGAGGACAAACAGTGTTCACTGGTGATGGACAACGTGATGCACCATTGACTTCCTTCTAGCAAGGCTCAAGCTGTCAGGTCAGCTCTCTGTTCACTGAAAGACATTTGTGTTCCTATATATATAACTGTGCTTGTGATGAAAAGGCACTGGATCACTCCAGACCTTTAACAGCACTAAATGGACTATTAGGCAAAATTGGAATTGAGGTGACCCCTACAATTCACAGCTCAGAAATACAAGGCCACCAAATAATTACCTCATATCCCAGACACTTTATGGTGTCTTTTAGCCTGGTACTGGAAAAAGCAGGCAAAAAAGGAACGGGCTAATACTGATGAAGCATTTGTTGAGTTCAGTGTGGTGCTAGGCAGTTTGCTCGTTTACATAACTCTCACCAGATCCTCCTGAAGGGTAGGTTTTTATGATTCTTTTACAGAAGTGGAAACTAAGGCTCAGCTAGGAAAAAGAACATTGTCACCCTGAGACAAAGTGGCCAGGCAAGATACTGGAAAAGCATTCCTCCGTGGAAATCTGTTTATTAAGACAAGAGAGAAATCTGATCACTCTGTTTTTCGTTTTTTCTTATTCCATTTTCTTGTTCATTAAATGAAGAATAATGACACCTACTTCAAAGGGCTCTTACAAGACAGAAATAAAATAGTTCTTGTTATCTTTACATTTGCAGTCCCCTCTGCCTGACTTTTTGTGTAGCTGGCTCCTATTCATCCTTCATGTCTCAGCTTAAATGTCACTGCCTCCAACAAGTCCTCCCAGATTTTGCATCTAAAGTCTCCTCAACCTCCTCATTCGCTCTAACATTCCTTTATCACTTTATAGCACCTATCACAATCTATGATTATCTCATTACTACCCTTTTTCCCCACCAAAATGCAGCCTCTATGAAAAAGAGATTATTTCTATTTTGCTTATGTTTTATGCCTAGTATCTAGCACAATGCCTGGCATATAGTTGCTACTCAAAAGTACTAGTTAAGTGAATGTGTGAATGACTGAAAGATCATGCACCTAGAAATTTAGAACCACTAAATAAATGGAAGTTCCCTTGTTTCCCTCTTTCTCTCTGAGTTTATTTCCATTTCACTTCATTTTTTCATCTCAGTCACCAGTGATCCTGTACCGGGTTACACTGAACTTCAGTTGATGCAGGACAGGAGAGCTGACTTTGCTCCTGCTCATTAGCAGAAGGACTTGAGCTACTTTTCTCCAGTCTTAGGGAAGACGCTTGTCTATACTGGGCCTGAGGGGAGGACATGTAAGCCGGTAGAGATCAAAGATCTGCCGACTTCCTGTGTCTGTGGAGAGGTGGAGATATTTAACAATGGGAGGGAAGAAATAGCTTTTGTGGAACAAAGAAACTTGCCCTCTCCATCCTACACCCTCCTCGGGGAGCTTCTGAAAATGTTTCTCCCGGTGCCAATCTGCCTGTAGCTTCTGGGATCATGGCCATGGTCAGTCGCCCTTCTTGGATCCTGGACTCCTACATGCAGGTTCTGCCCTCAAGGCTCAGAATCTAGCCAGAGCTCAAGCAGGCAGTAAAGGTTGCTGATTCTCAAGCTAAGAGAGTGGGAAGAGCCTTTGGATGCTTTTAGTTGGGCTCTGCTCCCCTTCTATGAAATTGCTGACCATTAAGCTGTCAATTCAACGTCGAGTGGGGATGAAAATGGATGGTCTGACCACCCTTTAAAGTCCACCAAATTTAAGGCAAGCAGGCCTTCTCCATGAAAGTCAGCTTCTCTTTTGCTTAGGCAACCTTTCAGTAATAACAGATCAGAGCCCACATCAAATATTTCTATCCCTGGTGAAACTGCCTCTGGCTTCCTCAGGCATGTAGGAGAGTTCTACACTTCCCTACACCACCATCTCTGTGCCTCTATCTTGTGTAATAGTCATATTCTTATATATCTTGGAACCACGTCCAGCTTGTGGTCCCACAGAGGGAATGTGTCTCATACATTTTTGGATCCTTCAATCAAGATTGCATTGCAAAATACTAGGAATATATGAAGTATACAGCATATAACTTTGAGATCCATATTTGAATAACAAGATTTTGGCGCTAAAAGGGACCTCAACAAGTGGTTTGATACTTTATAAAGCCCAAAGTCATTGCCCAATGCAGCTACAAAGTAGCAGACAGGATCTACTCAAATGAATATTATTATTTGGTATTACATCATCATGATAAAGAGTTTCCAAATGTTTTAAAATCTGAAGTAATTTGAAATACTTTCTATCAAATTATAATGCTTAGACATCATTTACAATCTTTCACAGGGTTTCAAAGGACCATATGTTTTATTTTTCTGAGAATTTGTCAAATAACGATTGTCCTATAAATAAGTGTTGGTTTCTTTATTACCCTTGAAAATACTTGCTTGATGAATACTAATTTGGGTTAATTATTTACCACTTTATATTTGTGTATTTTGTTAAACCACTGACAAAACATTAGAGGTATATGGACTATATTAGATAAAATTTGATATGAGACTTCTACTAGTTCTAAAATGATCTGCCTCTATGAACTCTTCTATGTTAATTCCATCTTTAATGAATTTTTGTTGGATATTTAAAGTAGCCCAAGCGTTATGTGTCAGACACTATGCCAGATACAGGGAAAATATAATAAATAACATACTGTCTTATAGATAAGATAGACAACCCTTGTTCTCAAGTTACTTACAGTCTAATGGAAGAGTCAGGCAAAAAAAATTAGTAATGATTTTAATGAATGTAAAAATATGACAATGGAGGAATGTACTTAGATTGCGGAAACACAGAGAAGGGAGTAATAATCTGCCTGGGAGGAGTTACAGAATTCTACCTTCTAAATAACCATTTAAATAAAGTGAAGATAGAAGTTGTGGATCAAGAACTTATCAAGAATTCACTCAGAGTAAATGAAAATATTAGTCCTGCTAAGAAAAAAAAAATAGACAAGAGAAAAGCCTGTAAAAATCAAGTCAGTATCTCAAGGTGATGAAACAATTCATTATATTCTTAATCTCTAGGTAGTGTGGTCTTGAATTACAGGAAATTTATTTCAAAGTACATGATGGGTTTAATGGTCATAAATGATTGATTTGAAGTAAATACTTGATGCTTGCATTTTATTTTCCAGATAGATGGGAAACCATATTGCCTATATTTAGGTTTTGCCTGTTTGATGTAACCAAACAAAGTATTAACCCTTTCTTAAGTAGACTGTGTTATGGGTTGAATCCATAGTCCCATGACTTTACAACATGATCTTATTTGAAAATAGGGTCATTGTAGATGTAAGGTGAGGTCACACTAGAGTAGGATGCACACTAATTCAGTATGATCAAGGTCTTTATTAAAAGGGGACATTTGGACACAGACATGCTTATAGGAACAACGCTGTGTGAAGATGACTGCGGATACCGGGATGATTCTTCTATAAGCCATGGAATGCCAAAGATTGCCAGCAAACCACCATAAGCTAGGAGAGAGACATGGAACAGATTCTTCTTCACAATCCTCATAAAGAACTAACCCTGCTAATACCCTGATCTTGGACTTCTAGCCTCCAGAGCTTTGAGACAATGAATTTCTATCGTTTAAGCCACTCAGTTTGTATACTTTGTTACGACAGCCCTGGCAAACTAATACAGATAGTAAATTCTTCTTGGGGACATGACGAAGGACCATGGGAAATTTAAACTATATTTTACACAATACTGGAACATTAACTTCATTGAGAAAATATATCCCAAGGAGTTGGGAGATTACTACTCCTTTTAAAGTTCTCTATGTAGTAACTGAATAAGAGCATTCCAATATATAACATATTCTTTTTTTTTTTTCAACTTTAACTTTAGGTCAGTCTAGTGTTTGGCTAGAAAATAAAATAGAGTTTTTGTATTTTTTTATGCTAGGTTCTTGGAAAGATATTTGTGAGAGAGAGAGAGAGAGAGAGAGAAAGACAGACAGATTCTTTGGGAATGTAAATCTATGATGACTTTGAGCTCTCAAAATAATTGGCTTTTACCAAGTGAATTTTTTTTTAATTTCTTCTCCCAAGGTGTAATATTGACCATTATCTCAAACAAATAAACTTTGAGGGTGTAGAATAATAGAAGGATTGCTTAACTAGATGTCTGGAGACCAGGAGTATAGCCTCAGTTTTGGTCCTAATAAGCTGTGTGGCCTTGGAAAAGTACTTAATTTTCAAATAGCTAATAGCTCAAGAAAAACTTGGGCCAGAGCATCTTTTGATATTGGCCATGATCCACTGTTTGAAAAAATCGCCAATATCCATGCTTCAATATGAAAAAGAGCTCAGCAGAAAGCTTATAAGAACAGCACTGAAAATCAATACCATCAGCAAAGGAAAGACGTGATGACGAGAAAAATATCCCTTTATTTTCTTCAATTTAACAAAAGAATCTCTGCTTATCGTTTTCCTCTTCTCAGTGTATAAAGGCAACTTTAAAACACGAGTTAACAAAAGCAAATGATTCAGAGCTAATATTTTGTTGTCCTTAAACTTACAGTAGCATCAAATGATTTTATAGCCCACTGGGGCCAGAAAATCACTTGGAAACAGAGTGTACTTACGTGAGCAAGTTGTACTACACAAAGTGACAAATGATCTTGGACAATTACAGAAACCTTTACATCTCAATCAGTACCCTGGAGACAGCCGATAATGTCTGCATGTACTGTTAAAACTGTCAGCAATAAGATGTGAGGAAAACTCAAACCAGAACTTTTAACAAATTATGAGGTTCTGAAAAAGAGCAGAAACCTCTGTAGTAATGGCTTACATTAACAATACAGCTGCCTCTTCAAGCTCCCCAAGTCATAAAACACTAACAGCAAAGAACTAAAAGAAAAATACATGCACACTACAAGGAAAAGGACATCAGAGAAAATGGACTTCACAAGGAGTATGGTTACTGGCAATCCCCTGACGTGCAATCAGAGTCAACCATGATGTGCTCCTAGGGTAGGGCCACAGTGGGCCTGTTTATTTCATCCACACAGCATGGTGCCTGAAGGTGGTTCGCATTGGAATGACTGGCTTTGAACCACTACCTGTGGCTTGGGCAAGCAAATCAGTTTCTTTATCTCTAATATATGGATAATAACAGCACCCACCATAGAAGCTGTTGTGAAGATTAGATGAGATAATACAGCCCAAACACTGGGAATATTGCCTGACAATTGCATGCTCAATAAATGTTAGCTATTCCTACTACTTCTATTACTGCTACCACTAGGCAACAAGCCCTTGTCAAATAAAACAAAACCATGTTTTTCTAAATATTTAATTAAAACCAGAATGTATTATAGAATACTGACAAATGAATTCAAGGGTCATTATTGAGGCACAAGGCCTTAGCACTAGGGTTCCAAAAATGAATAAGACACATAGTCTCTGAACTGAAGAGCTCACAGCCTAGGTGATGAAGAACAGACAGAAAATTCTGAGGAGCCACGTTTGAGCTATGAGGAGGGTACGGTGCCAGTACAAAGAGCGAGGAGGGTGGCGGATAGTCAGGCATCATTCCCTAGAGATGGTATCTAGACTAAAATGTGAAGCAATACTGTTTTTGTTAGAATAAAGAAGGCCAAACTGAGAGTAATAGTCAGAATACCTTGGATCCCCTGGTATCATGGACAAAGAACCTAAAGGATGTTTTTAAAGTTAATGTCTATCTTTATTTTTTCTTCTGTTGGTAGTTGTTTATGGATCCTTCATATATTATGATTTTATATTATTATTTGTTCTTTCAAAGGAAATATTAATTTTAATGATTGCAGCATATATTTATAAATGATAATTTGCTTCAGTCACATTTATGTAAGGCCTGGTGGTATGCACAAAGTCCTGGGGCTTCTGGTTGAGCACTGCTGACCAATGATGAGGTTCTCTAGACTGGAACCTTGGGGCGGAGCTACTCTGAGGTATCAGCGTATAATGGAGGTTTAGTTATGCCACAGTCAGCTATGAGGGAAAGGTGATAACTCTTGCATCCATTGTCAAAAACAGAAGAAAAAGAGAGGGAAAAAGACACTGACTGTGAGCAGATGGGATGCCATAGAGAGATATCTTTGTGAGAAGTCATATTGTCCTGCCCAATGAAGCCATTGGAGGAACAAGCTAAATCGGAGAAAGGCAACAGTTCCTTTCTGAATATGGGAAGAGGTTTAACTCTTCCCATATTCAGTCCCCACACCAATAAGCAGAAATCAAGATTGTTGTCAGGAAATTGATCAATGCTTATTTTAACATGTACTTATGATAGACACTGTAGAAACCCCTTGGAAATTTTTCAGTGAAAACACAAAAACAGTGAACAGGCTTCCTATTGTTTAATTCAGCTTTTTTTCTTTTGTAACCACCCTCCAACCTTTTTAAAAATGAGCAACAGATTCAATATCTTCAAAAAACAGAATCCTGTCCCACCCTAGTTCTGCACATGAAAAATAGCAAAGAATAGTTTCTCTCTTCTTATTGAGTTGTGACTCTCAAAGTGCATTTCCCTAATTCAAAGAGTCTCCCAAACATTTGGTAATCTAAACATTTGGTTTAAAAATATGTGAACAAACTAAGTTTCATTTGTTAGAAATCAAGACCAATTGGGAAAAAATGGAGAGGGATGCAAAGAATGTTTCATTCCTTTTAAAACCACACTTCACTTGCTCAATGAAAAAAATCTCCTTTTATTTTTAAAAACGCTTTCAAGCTGAAATTGTCTATGGCCAAGCCATAGCCTAGAGCACAATTTTACAGCTGAGTAACAAACCTCTTAAATCTCGGATTTATAATGGAAATGCTGTCCGAGAGTTAATTACAGTGGGTTCCAGTAGGGTATAATTTTTTTCATCAGTTTGGACTTTGGAGGGAACACTAGCCTGATGTGACCATATTTATCTCAAACCTCAAACTCCATTATTTCATTTTGTTGGGCTGTAAGGCAAAGGCCAGTGAGCAGGTCCCTCCTACCTTTACTTTATAGCCTCAGTTTGCCCAAAGGTTTCAGAAAAAGAAAAGTTCTTTCAAAAGAGGCCAGTATCAATAACAGAAGTTTTAAATTAGGACAGCCGGAGGGTAAGACAGAACTCCCGCCTGCTTTTAGGGGAGAAAGCACAAACATATTCTTAAGAAAAACAAAACAAAACAAAATTTAAATCTTAACAACTATCGTTAGATTTCTTTTAGGACTTTGACAGGGTAGGGTTTACTTTTCCTAGGATGTCTGTTTTCTGAAAGAACTCCTGGTACCTCATCAATGACTGTGGAATTTAGCTTGTGACCTAAGAGATTAATTCAGACAGTTTACCAACCTTTTGCTTTTAAGCCAATGCTTCTCAAATACTGGAATCACCTGGGGGAATTTGAAAAATACTCCTGCCTGAGTCCCAACACCAGAGATTCACATTTAATTAGCTTTGGGTACAGCTTGGGCATCAGGAGATTTCAAAGCTCCCTAGGGGATTCTGACGGGCAGCCAAGAGTCAGAACCAGTGCTCTGGGCCTCTCTACTTGAAGTGGGGCCCATGGACCAGCATCTTCAGGAAGTTTATTAGAAAGGTAGAATCTCGGGGGCCCAACTGAGACCTGCTGAATCAGAATCTGTATTTTAGCAAGATCTTCAGGAGAGTTGCATGCAAATTAAAGTTTAGAAAGCACTGTCCCTTACTAAAGCCATTCCAAACAACTTCCTGACAGTCTTATATGAGTTTCAAAATACTCACTGAAAATATGGTTTTCATTCCATGAAATACAAATAGAGAGGGAGTGTTCTTTAATCTGATTAGGAGTTGGAAAAGAACAATAGGATGGGACTGATGCAAAAAGCTTGGCACGGTTCAGGTAAAGGCTTTAACCTCAACCTCTTTAGGTTCTACTGTTTAGTAGAACTAGATTTCTTTTGTTTAGTACTCACTAAAAAGCATCAAGAAGAAAATGCTCTGGGATGGGCCCAAAGATGATTTTCAAAAACACTTAATGACTGCAATAGCATAAACGTTGATAAATCATAGCTCATTTCAGCCATTCTTCCTTTGTGTGTCCCCCTTCACCCAGTTGTTCTACTTCCCTGGCTCTGTATCTGCCCTGGACCTCGAGCACAGAATTTGACTTTTAGTTATCTGCTAACCTAATGAGGAGGCATGTTAACGATGTTGACAAGTAGTCAACATGACTTAAAGGAAAACTGACCCCGGATTGGTAAATGGCATTTAGGCTAGGAGAACTATGAATATAAGTAAGTGATAGGAGCCATAGCTTTGGACTTCCCTGAGTGTGGTGCTCTTACAACTGGATGTGGCCTTTGCAGGCACTTTGAAACCTATCACTACAGAATTGGTGTGAGAGCTACTGGCTTCTTTGGGGGAAATAAGGCTATTAAACCAGGACAACTCTTGCACTTACCTGGTGTTCATGTCATCTTTGTGCACATGAGTTGCTATGGGCCACTGCAAGAACTGCTATAGGAAAAACAAAACCACCCTGCCCTTCTAGAAAGCCATGTTCCCATCCTATACTATTTGGGGTAGAATGGTGTAAAATGGTCGTATGAGTTTGAAAGTTGAGTTGAACCAAGAACTCCTAATGCAGAATGTTCAATACAGACCTTTTTAAAATAGTGGAAACTAGGGACAAGTGAAATACCTAACAATAAGGGAGTGGTTCAATAAAGTATGGTTAATTCACAAAATGGAATATATGCAGCTCTAAAAGCTCATGTTTCTCAAGAATATTTAATGTCAGTGGAAAATAAATGTTCGTGATATATATATTAACCAAAAAAGTTTATGAGAGCAGATATATGGTACATACATACAATATTCATTTTAGAAAACACACAAGAAGTTTCAACAAAAAAGTACAGAAAAAAAGAGTAAGGCAGCATATTAGACATCTCATATATTTTCACCTTTTCCTGCTTCTCTTTTCCTTGCAGCAATTAATTTTCCTCACTCACATAGATAACATGATTAGTGCCATTCTGGTCATCACAAAGTTCAGTGCCCTCACCACAGTGCTGAGCCTGTGACCCAGGCTTATCCATCAGGGTATCTTACCCTTTTCTCCATGATTACTATTTGGGGCCTGTGGTTCAGATAAGCCCATCAGAGTCACTCCTGGGGATCTTGACTGTGCAAATACTGAGACAAATAAATCAAGCCTCTTGATATATCTTTGGATAGAGAGGTAAGAAAATAGTTGCAGCCAGTTTCCCAAGATGAGAGAGGAAGCAACATCTATAGGTTGCCCAGGGATAGACAGTCTGGTGGTAGAAGGGTTACACTGTCAAACAATTTGAGCAATATTGAATTAAAGAAAGAGGTTTATTGCAGAGCCTCTTTAATATACATATTTGCACTAGAACAAGGAGAGGATGCATGTCAAAGTTATTTATACACCAAAACCTTTCTTTTTTCTTAGTCTTTCTTTCTTTCTTTCTTTTTTGAGAAAACCTGCTACTATCTCTGCTGATAAAATTTTTCTTGGAACACAGAAAAGAAATGCTGCTCGAAGGAAATAATGGATCAGTCTATGGATCATTATTTTCTTCTATGTGCTATGTTACATTTTTTAAACTTTCAACAGCTAAAATTAGATTTAGTACTTATATATAAAATGTGTGTGTGTATATATAGTATTTTTATATATATCTATATATGTAATTATAGTCTATTTCTACCTATGAAAGGATCCAAGTACTTTTTACTTTCATTAATGTACTAATTGTATTTCTAATATATATTAATACTTTTTTGTTTCCCAAGGTTTACGATCAAGAGTCCATCCCTTTTACCAAAGGATACATACAATTTCTATTTTTAATTTCAGATCTTCTGTATTCCCTGTTTTATATTTCTTACGTGTAGGCAACCAAGTTAATCATATAATCATCATTCAATATATTAGAAGAAAATAAGTTACTTGCTACCTGTTCTATAAATTAATAAATATTACTGCATTGTTTCCTATCCAAATGTGTATAGACATATCTCTCTCTCTCTCCATCTATTTATCTATCTATCTATATATATATATATGATTTCCAAAAAGGTAACATATACAAATGGTTCATAGCTTAATTTTAATTTTTAAACTTAATAATATATGATAAGCATATTCCCATGGTGGCATACAGAGCTTGACCCTGCTCTTGATTAACCACTGCGTGGTACAAATCATATGGATGAAGCCAGACAGATTTTAGCCATGTGACCTCATTTAACTTCTAGGTGCCTTGGTGTTTGTCTAAGTGGGGATAACCTACTTACGTGGAAGATTTTCTGTGAATTTAAGTGAAATACGTAAGTGAAGCACTTAGCACACGGCTGGAACAGAGTGTGCTCAGTAAATTGGAGTTTTGTCATTATTATTATTAAGCGAAGACTATTCTATTAATATTGTCTTTAATGGATAATTGGGTTATTTCCAATTTTTGCTTCAATAAACAGACAGCAACATGCTAATTGAACCCTTGTGTGAGGATTTCTATGGAATAAACTCCAGAAAGTCGAACTGCTAGGTCAAAGGTATGCCCATTTGCAGTTTCTCTAAGATGGCCAAATTTCTTTTCAGGAAGGCCTTTCCAGTGGGCACTCTCACCAGCAGAGGGTGCTGCTTGCTGGTGGGAGGGAAAGCAGTTAGCAAGCTCTTGAAGGTTGTTTAAGGTATTGTGAGGCAGAAAAGAGAGGGCTGTTCTGTAGGGATGTGTCGGGTTCTCAAGGCCAACTTCAGACTTAATGATTCATGAGGACGACTCACAGGCCTCAGAAAAGCTGTTAAAGTCACAGGTTATGGGTTACGACAGTGCAAGCATGTAGATTAAAATCAGCAAAGGGAAAAGGTACATGGGCAGAAAGAAGTCCAGAAGAGGTCAGCTGCAAACTTCTCTGTATCCCCTCCCCATGGAGTTTGATGGGGATACGCCTAATTCTCCCAGCGATAATGTTGCCAACCAGGGAGGCTCACCTGAGCCTTGGTGTCCAGGGTTGTTATTGGGGATCAGTCACATAGGCATGCAGAGCCTGCCTGACTGACCTCAGTACCCACTCCAAAACCAAACAGGCCTTCCCCTTAAATCACATCGTCAGGATAACCTGGTTCAGCATGGCTTAAGGCCTCTGGCATATAAAGGCATTGTTATCAGGAAGAATATAAAGGGCACAGAGGTTAATTCCCAGGAGCTGACCAGGGCTGGGATTTCTTCGGAACGTGCAGGGTTTGAAGAATCCAGGCCTGTGGAGTTAACCCTTCCCTGCCCTCGGTGGGGGGAGGAAGAGGGGATGACATGAGCAAAGATGCGGAGGTGGAAATACATATATCACAATACAAGCAGGGACAAGAGTGTGATCTGGTATGTTCAAAGAGAAGAAGAGGAGAGGAGAATTAGACGGAAAAGTAGGTTGGATCAAATCATGAAGAGTGTTGAATGCAGATAAGCAAGGGTTTGAGGAAGATAAATCTAGTAGTGGTTTTAAAGATTAGTTGAAGTGAAAAGAGTCTGTAGCCTGGGAAACGCGTTAGCAAGCCACGAGACAGGAAGTGCGGAAGCAGTGTGATAAGTGTGGAAATGGAAAGGACCTGTCCACAGTAAGAATTCAACAGTTGCTCAAAATAGATGGACAGAGGCGAAGGCAAGGAAGAGGTAAAGAATTTTCTAAGATTGTAAGCTTGGTTATATGTAAAAGCCTCTGTTGGCTGAAATAAAGATGGTAGGACAGCCTCCAGAAACATTCATTCATTCAACTACTATTTATTAAACGCTTTATTAAGTGCTAAAACTGTCTTCAAAGTGTGTTACATGAAACGTGCTCTCCATCACCTGAGGGAGCTGGTTGACAGAGCATATTATTCCCTCCAAGAACTACTGAATTTGAGTCTCTAGTATAAGGTTTGGAATCTACATTTTTAACAAGCACCCAGATATTCTTATCACCCCTAAACCCTGAGATTCTCTGTTATCTATGGGGCCCAGAAAATCATCTATGTTGGGAATTTAAATGCAGTCACGCATAGCTTAAACATGAGGATTAAGTTCTGAGAAAGGCATCATTAGATAATTTTGTTGTTGTGCAAACATCATAGAATGTACTTACACAAACCTAGATGGCATAGCCTACTATACACCCAGGTTATGTGGTGTAGCCTATTGCTCCTAGGCTACCAACCTAACAGCATGTGACTGTATTGAATACTCTATGCAATTATAACACAACCATATGTTTTGTGTATCTAAACAAATCTAAATATAGAAAAAGTACAGTAAAAGTATGGTATAAAAGATTTTTTTAATTAAAAAGTAAAAATACAGTATAATCTTATGGGACCACTGTCATCATATACATAGTATGGTATATACTGAAATGCCAAAATATTGTCATGTGGTGCATGACTGTATCTCAAGTGGTGAAAATAGGAAGGAGAAAAATGGTACAAAGAAGCAGACACATTTTTCCCACAGACAATTCAGGATTAGAATTTCTCTTGCATGTGTGTTTCAAAGGTAGGGGCTTGGGTGAGGCTGAAACTACTACTGCATTTTTCTGGGTAGCAGAAAAACAAAGGCACACAGGCACGTTCAAGTGTACAGTTCAGGTATGCAACTACGATTATGAAAAGCATCACCATCCTTTACCAAAAGTGACAGGTTTTTGCCAGCGCAACCTTTGACTGCTACAAAAGATATATATTGCATTTGTTTTGGAAATAAGCACATGAAAGAAATGCCTTTAAATATAGAAAGTATATAATTTCATTCAAATTTGGGCAACCCTTTGGAGCTTAGAATGCTTATGCAGAAGATTTTTAAAAATGGAGTTTCAGAAGAAGAAAACATTACAATTGACAGTTCAGAGCTCAGTATATAAGACTAATTAAATATTAATAAAAAATCAAGCATTTTTTCTCTCTCTTCTCCTCTTCGCCTAGCTTACCTCCCCCCGCCCCCTTTTTTCCTTTCCTAAATGAGTCCTTTCTGCTCTTGGTTGTCAGTGCAGAAGACAGCATGTTCCAGAATATGCAGTTTTCTTTGTTGAATATAATATTGATGGTTTCTTTCATTAAGTTTTAGCATCCTTCTGAAAATCTGGCAAATACTATGATACATGTTATCTCCATTAAACGTATTAAAAGAACATTCAATCAGGAAATTAGTTAATTATTCTCTAAATAAATTGTATTTGAGATGTTGCATATAAAATATGATAATTCTGTGTGCAAATCAAATTATACATAATATTTTAATGTTCTGTTAGATGAAGCTGAATCGAGTGAACAAAACATAAGCTTTCGTGCCAGACAGGTCTCAGTTTGATTTATGACTCCAGATTCAGGGAGGTTATTTAGGCTTTCTGAATCCATTATTAGATTCTCATCCATTATCATTGTTTCTGAATGCGACATTATTGGCATTTGAGGCAGGATAATTCTTTATTGTTCGAGATGGTTCTCTGCATTGCAAGACCATTCCCATTCCTATATCCCTCCTTTTTCTAGCTATTACATACCAGGAGCATTTCCACCTCCAGTATTCCCCCAACCAAATACCCCTATGAATTTGCAGTGCCACCTAGGAAGGTGGTGATGTTTCTAGTTCAGAGAAAATGCATGAAATGGATTATAATAATATCTCTTCAAGTTGGAAGGCTTAAATGGGAACATTTCCCTGGCACTTTTGAGTAAATACAAAAGGTAGTTAAGAGAATGTGTTGAGGTCAGTCAGACCTGGGCTCTCTTCCAGCCCTGTCAATAGCGCCTGTGTGTAGCAAATTGCTTAATCTAAACCTGAACATCTTATCTATAAAATTACAATAGGTGTAACCTGACTCAGAGGATTATATTTGAGGATTCAATGAAGTAATGCGTGCCAAGCACCAAGCATGGACCCTGGTGCAGAATCAGCACTCAGTCAAGTCAGTCATGGTTGCTTGCCATCATTATTATTAAAGCCAGATGCTTGGGACTGGGAACAGGGGAGGTGGCAAGGAAGCAGGGTACCTTGTTTAAGACATTTTCCAAAAACAGGAAAGGGGGAAATAAAAAGTAGCTGGAAAGAGTAGAGTTGTTTGCGTTCTCCCACACCCCAAAGATAGCAGACTGCTGTGTGTATTTGAGGGCAGACAGGAAGTATACAATAAGGAAACTGAGGCTGCGATTCAAGAGGACAGAAAGGGTGATAATGTGAGACGTGATGAGGAAGCCAGGGGGCTTAGGCACACAGGGGGGAAGGGATCACTGGCAGTTCACTGTGGCTTTTCTAGACATGAAGCTGTGTTTACATGTCTGCCCCATTTCATTGGATTTTCACCTGCTCCACACTTTATTAGTGCCTCACTCTAAAAGTGATGGCCTGCAACCAACAGAGCTGTTGTAATGTTACCAAACTCAAGAGAAAGGAATCTGGAATTGAGTGTGCTGGCTAAAAATAAGGGAGATCAATCTGCTAGGAAGTGAAACAATCTCCTCCCTAAAACTTGTTCCTGGGACTAGATCTTGGCTTTAGAGCCCTGACGTCTGATAGCATTTCAAGGACCAGGTTTTCATTTTCTTTAAGTACCTTTTCAATTATTTTTTTAACCCTCAGTTGCCCTTTTCTCCCCCTCCACCTTTTATGAGTAGCACTAAAAACCTTTTCACTTCAGATTCATTGCAATGTTTTTCAGTCCCTAATTTTACCTTCCTGTGTCAAGAAATATTTTCGAACGCAGTTGTTTCAAGACATTCCTCTCATAAACTGCAAAGCTTCCCGCTACATTCTCTGTAATGGTCCATAGATCACAGGAAAAACACAGTCTCTGGCTTCTAGGGTTTGGGACATTGTCTCTTCTTGAGCACTTGGTCAGCTTTTTTTTCACCAAAAGATAAAAAATTCATGGAATTAGAAAAATGGTAACATTGACCACAATGGTTACATTGTAGACCATTTTTCAAAAGTTAAAATATAAGGGAAAAACCATGTTTTAAAAATGATAGTGCTGTATTGAAGCTGTATAAGAAGTGACCAAAAATTTAAAAATATCTATAAAATATTCTTTTTGTAAAGTGTCCCTCATAAGGTATTGTTCTCTGAAGATGCTCTACAAATCCAGTAGTTTAGGAGTTCAGGAGACCCTGCTTATCCTACCTTGATCTGGAGGTTCACAACGCAATCCCTGAGGAGTCCTGAAGACAAAAACTTACATGACTTATTTTATACAAGTTCCTCCCAACTTATCTAGGAGAGATGTGCTTTTTATGGAATATCTACTAAAATCCCACAGAATTGGTGTTCTATAAACCAGTGTGGTGAAGGAATAGAATTTATTTTTTGTTTTTGTTTTAGTTGTTGTTACTGTTTCTCTGTTGTTTTTTTTTTTTAACTTCTAATCCACTGATGACTAAGACTTTTGTTAAATACAAAAATCATATGTTTGGATGCCATGGCAATGTCAAATTACTATAAAAGTTTCTAAGTACTTCTCAATAGCTGACTTGTCATAAACTGGTTGCAATCAGTTTGCAGGTGGGCACTGGTCCATGGACCACATTGAGAAGCAGTTCTCTCACTCATTGTGTATACCCCTTAATCTCAGTGGAATGCATGTCACTAGGAAGGGGACAACGGAGGACATAAATAAGTTTTTTTCCCCCTAAAAAGCAGAATAATAGGTACATGACACATTGAAAAGCAACATTCCTTTATCTTGTTCATCAAAGCCACTTTCTATACAATCCTGTAATATTTCAAAGCAGAAGTAGGACAAAATATAAACTATCTCACTAAATCGAAGTTTAGAAAGAACACATCTTCAACATGAATCCCGTTCCCAAAGGTGTAGCTATTTAGCAATAATCAAAAGACAGTCAAATTCTTTCCATTATCTATGTTTTAAAAACCTGCATAAAAGGGTTGAGAGGTGGGTTGGAGGGTCCATTCTTTGCTTGGTAGGGTGCTGATGTCTATAAGACATGCAAACCCAAAGTATGGCTTAAAGCAAAGGCAATGCTATTCCGTAAGTAGCAAGGTTGGTGAATTCAAATTTAATTAAATCTTTTTTGGACAGAGGATAGATCTCTGTAAATGCTTTATGCTGTGCACTTTGTCACAAAAGATAAGAAAACAGTAAAAGTATGATGATTTTTTTTGAGCAGTTGACCTGCTATGTTATAAATAAAGCCCAAATTCTTGGATTAACCCCAAACAAGAATAATTCAAGGAAATTATATTTTTGTTTCAACATCATTAAATGACAGATACTATCTATTATTAGAACAAGAACTGGAGAACGGTATAGTGTGTGACCTTCACTCTCTCTTATTCCTTATATCCAATCAGTCTCTGATACTTGGTAATGTATCCCCAACACTTCTGTCAGAGCCATCATTTCCTCTCCAGTCCCAGTTCCAGTTTCCCAGTATTTCATCACCTCAGGGACAATTGCTGATTTTAACTATAAGGCTAGGTTTAACTCACACGCCACGTGTTTCCTCACTACCTATCACCTCAGGTTCAAACACCTCACTCTGTTATTAAAGATCCCTGTCTATGTGTTTCCAGTTTATCCCAACCTTACTTGCCTCTAGTCATCAAAGCATGCCTGGGCAGGTTGCTATACCTGAAGTCTCTCCACTGTGCCTCCAGATGAAACATAAACCCACAGCATACAGGGCTTATCCATCCTCAACTCACCTTTCTAGCTTCAAGTCCCTAACACCCTCCTATGCCACACATACATTTCTGTCACTGAGCCACTTGACAATTCTCGTGTCCTCCTCATATACTTCCTCTGCAGCCCCCTTCTGACTGGTTCGTTCCCACCTCTCCATTAAGACCCAGGAGAAACAGGCAGCCTCTGTGAACCCCAGCCTAGCCTCTGCACAATTAGCCCTTCCTCAACTCATCTGCTATAGCACTTAACACCCAGCATTGGTATTGTTTATGTTTGTCAAACTCTTACCTGCTGCAGTTTCATATCCTAGCAAATAGCACCGTGCATGGCCTACAGAAGGGTCTTAAATGCTTACTGAATGAATGAATTAGTGAATAAACTATTCACTCCAAATATGCTCTGTTCATTCCTATACAACCCACTTATATTTCATTCCCTACCATTTTCTGGCTACCCAAGCCCATCACTTTAAGGATGCTGAAGCTACCTGTCCAAACTGGTTCAAATTGACTTCTTCCTTTTCCTGATTTTACATAGCCTTAACTATTTTACCTTGCACTGTTTCTGTCTGTCTGTCTATCTATCTATCTATCTATCTATCTATCTATCTTGCCTCTCGAGGCATGGCGAGGAGCTGAGTGTCTGAGTTTGAATCCCAGTTCTGTCATCAACTAGCTTCTATTTTTCTTCATCTGCAAAATAAGCATGATAGTAGCTACTGCATAGGATTGTTGTGAAGGTTAAATGAACACATAGTAAGTGCTCAATGAATGTAGCTACAATTATTAGCAGTACATTAAATATGTTTGCTTCTTTTTTTCTGCTTTGTATATCCTATCGTGGCATCTAGAACCATGCTAAGCTTACAGTAGGCATTCAACAACCTCTTGTCGGTTTAATATCAGAGGAGAAAGTCAATGGCTTTGTTTTGAGGCCATTTTCCCTTACTTGGTTCTTAACAATCATGAACCCTCTATAGAGAATTCCTGTAATTTTGGTAAGACAAATAAACTTTGGCAGCTAAGTGATGCAGAGCACTTCGTGTTTCCTCCTGAAGCCGTAAGTAGGACATGTTTTAATAGCTAAATTTTCACCTGAGGAAAATTATATTCAGTTTTCTAATCTGAAAAATGGAGCTAATTTAAGTATTTACTTCCTAGCACGATTATGAAGTTAAATAAAATAATCCATGTAAATGGCAAGCATTAGCCCTCCAAAAATATTAGTGTCAACTTTAGAAATGCTAGTATCATCATCATTATCATTGAACTTGTCTAAGGAAAGAAGAATTTGAACTAGAAATAAGAGCTATCAATTCTTGGCCTACTTTTAAAAATTATGCTACCATCTCTTAGACTTTCCCTATTTTCCATTCATTATTTTTTTATATCAGCTATTCTTCTCTGCACATTCTTTTACTTTCTACTTTTTTAAAGGTATAGCAGAAAAATGGATGTAACATATGAATAAAAATTCATCAACAGATCATAAAGAAAGGATTCTTCCTTAAGATTTGTCACACGCTTTTTTTTTTGATGTTTATAGAAGCTTTATTCATAATTGCTAAAACTTGGAAGCAATCAAAATATCCTTCAGTAAGTAAATGGATAAAGTGTGATGTACCCAGACATTAGAATATTATTCAGTGTTAAAAAGATATGAGCTATAAAGCCATGAAAATACACGGAGAAAACAATGTGTATTACCAAATTAAAGAAACCAAAAAGAAAAGGCTATGTACTGTATGATTTCAACTATATGACAACACTACAGAGACAGAAAAAGATCAGTAGTTTTCAGGGGTTGGGAAAAGAAGTAATGAATAGGCTGAGCACAGAGGATTTTTAGGGCAGTGGAAGCATCCTGTACGATACTATAATGACGGACACATGTCATCATACATTTGTCCAAGCCCATAGAATTTACAACACCAAGAGTGAATCATAAGGTAAACTATGATCTTGGGGTGGTAATGATACGTCACTGTAGGTTCATCCTTTGTAACAAATGTACCACTGTAGTGGAGATATTGACAATGGGGGAGGCTATGAATATGTGGGGGCAAAACGTTAAACTGTTAAACTAAAACTAAACTAAAACGTTACTGTTAAACTAAAACTGCTCTAAAAATATTCTATTCACAAATCAAAATAAAAGTAAATTTATACTATTAGACCCAATTAATTATTTAAATTACTTAAATTAAAAACTAGCCACACTCCATTTACCCCTGACAAGGTTTTCAGTGTAATATCTACATGCCCAAAAAGGTTATATACATGTGCTTTTGTTCATGGACTTGTTGATGCTCCCGTTTAAATGTATGTTTGCATTAGAAAGTGGGAGGGAAAACGTAAGTGGAACAAGTGGTAAATGAAATGTCATTATCAAGGTTTGACAAGCAAGTCCTAAAACTTCTAACAATTCCCTTAAGCCTTCTTCATTCAGGCATTACATTTCTGAGAATATTTTCTTACTAGACAACGGACTTCTGAAGAGGTAAGAATATCACCTCAGGAATTTAAATGCATTGTAGGTTTTTAAATGTATTAATAACTCATTTCATGAAGAAGATATGAGATGAATGAAATATTATTGTGCATACTGCAATGTTAAAATCCCAATCATAGAGAAAGTTCTGCCTTTTCAATAGCTTTCTTGAATGCATTCTTGACTTCTTTGTTTCTCAAGCTGTAGACCACAGAGTTTAGCATGGGGATGACCATAGCATAGAACACAGATGCCATTTTGTCTGTGTCCATGGAGTGACTGGAGCTGGGCTTCAACTACATGAAGATGACTGTCCCATAGAAGATGCAGACTGCAGTGAGGTGAGAAGCACAGGTGGACAAAGCCTTCTGGTGTCCCTGAGCTGAGTGTATCTTTAAGATGGTGATAAATACAAACATGTAGAAGATCAAAATAACCAGAAGAGCAAAAACAACATTGAAGGTTGACATAAAAACCAGAACTATCTCACTAATATGTTTATCAGAGCAAGACAGAGCCATGACTGCTGGAACATCACAGAAAAAGTGATGGATTAGGCTGGACTTACAGAAAGAGAGACTGAATATGTCCCCAATGTGGAAGGAGGTGTTTAGGAAACCACAGATGTAGGAGCCTATGGCCAGATGAGCACACACACTCGTCGTCATGGTGGTGGTGTAATGTAGTGGTTTACACACTGCTGCGTAGCGGTCATAGGCCGTTGATGCCAATAGGTAATTTTCCACAGTGGCAAAAGCTACAAAAAAGAACCTTTGAGTAGCACATGCATTGTAGGAGATGACCTTGTCTTCTATGAGGAGCCCAGCCATGACCTTGGGAGTGACAGCTGAGGAGTATCCAAAGTCCACCAGAGACAAGCTACTGAGGAAAATGTACAAGGGAATGTGGAGACGAGAGTCCAACAGGATCAACACCATCATCCCCAGGTTTCCAGTCAGAGTTACGAGGTAAGTGACAATGAGTAATATAAAGAGGAGGACCTGGAGTTCCGGGGCGTTGGTTAATCCTAGAAGAATGAACTGTGTCACATGCTTTTTAATAAATGCTTGCATTGAATTAGTTTTTTACACAATCCTACATTCACCATGTGTTCACCCATTAGTTTGAGCTCTTTTTCTGTTAAACTTATGCTTATTCAATCTTTGTCCATCATATTCTTATATTATTGAGTTTTTGCATTGCACTTGTCTTGCAAGAACTTCATCTAATTTGTGTAGGCATATTTTACTATTTATAACATATTTTAAATTTTAGTTCTATTTTTGAGAGCATTAGAAATGTCACGTTATATGGGACCTTAAAATTGGTAAACATATTCTGAGTTCCTTTATCTAGGTAATCAATTAAGTACAAGTTCTTTGACATAATTTTGAGCTGAATTTTAGCTGAGAGTTTCTTCAATGTTGATGCCTGACCACTGATAATTATCCCTTAGGGGAAACACTTATTCAAATTCATCCTTTTATAAGATTCTTATAAGATTTTAGTCAAATTTCTACTTCCATAAGATTTAGGGGAAACTTTAGTCAAATTCTTACTTTTCTAAGATTCATATGGGACTGAAATCAGTATTGTTTATTTCCATGTCTTTGCATTTGTGTGTGTGTGTGTGTGTGTGTGTGCGCGCACGCCATATATTACATGTCTTTCTTTTACAAAGACATGACTGGTGACATCCAAATATTTTATGTTTCTTAGTTGATTGAAATTAATCAATTCGGTCCCGTGATTTGTTCAGTTTCTCCTTTCTATTCTGTCAGTTTTTGTTTCATGTATTTTGGGGCTCTAATGCTATGTCTGTATATATTTTATAATGGCTCTACATTCCTGGTATATTGACCTTTTATTATGAAATATCTCTTTTTCTCTGCAGTGTATTTCTTGTCTTCAAGTCTATTTTGTCTGATATCAATATAGCCACTATAGCTTTGTTATGGTTACTGTTTGCATCATATGTCTTTTCCTATGTGCTTACTTTAAATTGACTTGTACTAGATATCCAGTTATAAGCAGCTCAAAGGACTCCTGGGAGATTCATGACAAAGAGGAAAACACCATGACCTATTCACCAGGCTGGCCAAAATAAACACAAAAGAGGCACTCCTACAAGCCATAAGGCAAAGACAGCAGGTAACGTACAAAGGAAAACCCATCATGCTAACTGCAGACTTCTCAGCTGAGACCTTATAAGCCAGAAGGGATTAGGACCCCATGATCAGTCTTCTCAAACAATAATGGGCAGCCTAGAATTTCGTAACCTGCAAAACTAAGTTTCGTATATGAAGGGAAAATAAAGACTTTCTCAGACAAACAAACACTGAGGGAGTTTGTCAAGACAAGACCTGTCCTGCAGGAAGTACTGACAACTACATTATACACACAGATCAGCCCAAGAGATCAGCCCAAATTATACCCAGTGTAAAATCACCCAAAAGCTAAAGATCAAAGCCCAGATACCACAATGGTTCAAGAGACAAATCAAAACGACAAAATCCTACTCAACAGGATGAACAGAAATTCACCCCACTTATCAATTCTTTCAATAAATGTGAATGGCTTGAACTCCCCACTGAAGAGACATAGGCTGGCTGAATGGATAAAACAATACAAGCCAAGTTATCTGTTGTCTTCAGGAAACATATCTAACCCACAAGGACTCATTCAGACTCAAGGTGAAGGGATGGAAAACAATATTCCATGCAAATGGAAACCAAAAGAAAGCTAGTGTAGCAGTTCTCATATCAGATAACTTAGTCTTCAAATCAACAAAAGTAATGAAAGACAAAGATGGTCATTATATAATGGTAAAGGGAAGAATTTAACAAGACGACATAACAATTCTAAATATTTACGTACCTAACCCAGGTGCACCCAGATTCCTAAAGCAAATCCTACTTGATCTAAACAAAAGGATAAACAGCAGCACCATAATAGCCAGGGACTTCCTCTGTGTTCTTCAGATTGTATAATTTTTGTGACTGGTCTCAAATTAACTGGTTTTCTGACTGTCTCAAATATACTGTTGAGACATTAGTAAATTTTTCACTTCAAGTCCTCTATTTTTAACTCCAGCATTTTCATTTGATCCTTTTATAATTTCTATCTCTCTATTGAGATTTATTACTTGTTAAGTCATGTCGTCATAATTTCCTATAATCCTTTAAACTTGAATTCATTTACTTCATTGAACATGCTAATAAAAGCTGCTTTGGCCAGGAATGGTGGCTCAAGCCTGTAATCCCAGCTACTAAGGAAGCTGACACAAGAGGCTCACTTGAGGCCTGAAGTTCAAGAGCAGCCTGGGCAACACAGCTCTAAAATTAAAAAAGAGCCAAGTATGGTGGTGCATGTCTGTAGTCCCAGCTACTTGGGAGGCTGAGACAGGAGGGTCGTTTGAACCCAGGAGTTTGAGGTTGCATTTAGCTATGGTCATGCCACTGCATTCCAGCTTGGGTGATACAGGTGACAGAGTGAGATCCTGTCTCTAAAAAAATTAAAATTAAAAAAAATCAGCTGTTTGGAAGCCTTTGTCTACTAAATCCAACATCTGGGGATCCTCGGAGGCAGTTTCTATAGACAGCTTTTTTTCCTTAGTCACACTTTCTATTTTCTTTGCATGCCTTCTAACTTATGTCAAAAATTGAACATTTTAGGTAATTTAGTGTAGCAACTCTAGATTATGACTTTCCCCCCAAGCTTGTTGTTGTTTATTTTTGTTGTTTTTTTTGTTTGTTTAGTAACTTGCCTCAGCTAAATCTCTGAAATCTGTCTCCCTATAGAATATAGCCACTAATATCACTTCAGTTTTCTTTTTTTATTCTTGTTTTAATTTTTAAACCTGGAATCCTAGGGGTTACCTGTGTGACTGTAAAGTTTAATGGTCAGCCAATGCTTGGACTGAGGTTGTGCTCAAACATTTTAAGCCAGTAAAATATCCTCTGGAAGTTTTCATAGATTCAAAGTTCAACAGTTTTTCAAGCATAAAGCTTCTCGAATCATTATATGTCTTTGGTCAATTCCATAGAATTTAAATGGTTGTTTTTGTGAGTTTTTGTCCTACTTTATAATTCCTTTTTTGGAAAGAGTCTTTCCAAGCCTCCCTCCCAGCCACAGCTGGAAGTCCTTGAGATCAGGGTCTTGGCTTACACCTTCATATTCCAGGGCTCAGCACACAGGAGGCTCTTGGTAAATGCTGGCAGAATTTCGCTTTTTAACTTTCTTTTCCTAAGGTGGATAAATTTCCCAAAGAATGCTGGGCAAATTTTCCTGTTGATTGTGCTTTTTCAAACTGATGGCTACTGATTCTGTAACGACATTTACAGATTTTCTAAGTGTCATATGACGCATGTCATAGATTTTGCTTATTTGAATAAATTCAGTCTTTTCTTGATACTCATAACTATTTCTTCTATTATTCCAGTTGTGTTTTTTGTATTTTTGTTTCTCAAAGACCAAATACAATTTTTCTTGACAATTTTTGGGTTCCACTTCTTTGCTTGCTGTTCTTTGCTCACTTCTGTACAGAGAATCAATAACCCCATACCACATATTAAGAAAAAAAACCAGCCTTCATATTTTGTACTGTGCAAGTAATTTTACTCTAAATTACATGAGAATCTTACAAATTGGTAATAATAACTGATAGTCTTTTGCTGATTTCCTAATTTTAAAAATTAACAATCAAGTGAATATAACAAAAATAATTAGGAATATTGCATCATGATATGTATTTTCTTTATTTATTGTACTCAGAGTAACAGAGCTTTAATTATATCTTATTGAAGATATTCTTATGAATAACATACAATTTATTATACCACACAATTCTGAAAAGTCATGTCTTGGTATCACCTTCAGCTATAACTCATATCAAGTCTTCGACAAAATGAGATCCAAAACCAAATTTTCATAAGAATTACTAATCTTAAGGATAAAGGATGAATAACATAAAAGTTCATGAAGTTTTCAGTAATAGCTTGTTTTAATCTCAACAGCTACTAAGCCAACCTTATTAGATAATTTAACCAATTTCGAAATTCTAAATCTTTATTATAATGACAAATTCTTCTTCTTCAAAAAGATAGGCTTCCCTCTTAAGAAATGCACTTCTCAAATGTTCTGTGTATTCACTGATAAAACTGATTAACAGATTTAGAAGGCAGCATTTGGTATTTCAATGTGCATATTTGTACATTCCCACGATTATCAATCCTCACTCATCTATAGTAACGAGGGACACAGAATGAGGACAGGAAGTACAAGTGAAATCCCTACATACAGCATTCAACCCTTTTTCCATAAAGGTTTTTAATAAAGGGGGAAAAATTTATGGATTCAGTCTCATTTCTTCTGTCTACTACTATCTACTACAGAAGACGATAATGAGAAGTGAAAGTGCCAAAAGACAAAAAAAACGGAAGAAGAGAAAAAACAAAGTGCCTGAATAATACATAGTGCAGCTAATGATTCCATGAATAATTTATTTATAAACACTAGTTTTCTAAACTTTCGATCAATCACTTTTTCATTAGTTACTGAAGGTAGAGACAACACCTTCAAAGTTATTACATCTTCTTTAAAGTTGAACTGCTGGACACAGAGAAAAAAATACAAGGCTAATAAAGCATGGAAAAACTTAAAAGTGGTCAGTTGAGGTATATATCTTCAAGTATTTAGGTCTTTAATTTTGCTCAGCAATGTTTTGTGGTTTCAGTGTATATATCTCACATATTTTGTCAGAATTCCCTAAGCATTCATATTATCTGATGCTTACTCAGAATGCTCAATATTGTTAAGATATTAATTATCTCCAAATTGATCTATAGATTCAACATAATCCCAATCAAAAGCTCAGCAGGTTTCTTTGTATAAATTGAAAAGCTGATTCTAAAACTCATAAGGCAAGGCAAAGAACCTAGGATTGACAAAACTTCAAGAAGAAAGAACAAAGTTGGAGAAATACCTGATTTCAATATTTATAATTAAAGTTACAGTAGTCAAGACAGTGTGGCATTGGTGTAAAGATAGATACTTAGGTCAATGGAATAGAACAGACAGTCTAGAAATGGACCCACACATATAAGGGCAATTCATTTTGACAAAGATGCAAAGGCAATTCAGTAGAGAAAGAAGAGTCTGTTTAATAAGTTCTGAAACACCTAGATATCCATATGTAAAATATGAACTTTGATCCATACCAGATACTATATATAAGAATTAACTCAAAATAGATAATACACTTAATGTGAAACCTAAAATTTATAAAACTTCTTGAAGAAAAGTTTGAGAAAATCCTCATGACATGAAAAATATGATCATAAAAGACCAATTTGTGGGGTCCCATTAGCTTTACTCCAACACTGCTATCCCAGGTCAACTCTTCCCTTTAGTTGTGATAAGCACTGCAGATATTAGGCTAGGTAAACTTTTTACCCAATTAAAACAAACAAACAAATATGAGCCATTTGTAATTAACATTAGAAATCATTGCTCTGATCATAGTATTCTTTTTCAGGTATGAGCCCATTTTTCAGGCTAATTCTGTCTAGCTGTGTGAGAATAACTTTCATCCAAACAATAGAGACATATTAATTTTTAAGTATGTACAGACTGAATGTAAATCTTGACATCAAGGACTTTTTTCTTTCTAAATAAAAAAAATGTACTAAAAATAAACAAAGTGGTACTATATGAAATGTGGTGTGAAGTAACCTAGTCTTTATCCAATGAAATATTAACTTTGAAAAAAAAGAACAAATTCATAAATTGAACTTCTTCAAAATTTAAAATTTGCACTCTTTAAAAGGTACTGTTAAGGGAAGGGAAAGATAGTCATAGACTGAGAGAAAATATTTGCAAAGTGTACATCTAATGAAGGACTTGAATCTAGACTACATATAAAGAGCTCTCAAAACTCAAAAATAAGAGGAAACTGGATAAAAAAATGCACAAAATATTTGAATAGACACTTCACCAAAAAAGATGCATAGATTGCAAATAAGCACATGAAATGATACCCCACATCGTTAGTCATTACAGAAATGTAAATTAAAACCATAATGAGATACCATTACACACCTAACAGAGTGGATAAAAAGAAAAAGACTTATAAACCATGTGTTGGCAGGAAGATGGAGGAACTGGAACTCTTATACACTGCTGGTAGAAAAACGTAAAATGTTAAAACCATTTCAAAATTAAGTTGGTGATTTTTTAAAAAGTTTGGCATACATCTGGAATATAATCCTACTATTTCACTCCTAGGTATTTCCCCTCTACAAAAGTAAATACATATTCATATAAAGACTTGCCCACAAATGGTCCCAGCAGTTTATTATAGCCCCAAACTAGAAACAACCCAAATTTTCACGAACAGATGAATGAATAAACATACTGTTGCCTATTCATACAAAGGATACTCATCAGCAATAAAAAGAAATGAACTATTGATGCATGCAACAATGTAGATGATTCTCAAAATAATTATTCTGAGTGAAGAACTAAGACAAAAAAGAGTACATAATGTATAATTCCATTTATATACAATTTTAGAAAATGCAAACCTATGTATATAGAGAGAAAGCAGAACAGTGGTTGCCTGGGGATGCGAGGGCTGGAAGATGGGAGGAGGTAATGATTACAGAGAATCATAAGGAATTTAGGGGATGATGGATATACTTGCTATCTTTTTTTTTTAGCATGACAAAAAGCCCTATATTCTTGGTAAGGGGTAGGTAGGGAGACACTGAAGTTTAAGACACTGATTACTGTGACAAATTCTAATATCTGGGAGTAAGATGTAACTATAGCGAGAACATGAATGCTATTGGAGATAAAAGGGCTGTACACACTATTTTAGATGGTGTCATAGGTCTATATATATCTAAAACTTATCAAATTATACAATTTAAATATGTTCCGGTTATTGTATGTCAAATATACCTCAATGAATCTGTTAAAGAAAAAAAAGGCCAGATGTTACCAGTTAAAAACTTCCAAAAGATGAGTATAAAGACCAATGGATAAATTAGTGAAAATAATATTAAAACGCGAGAAAGCAAAATGAAAGATTAAACAAATGTGGAAAAAAGAGAGGTTGAAGGCTAATAGAGCAAAAGTACCAGAAGCCAAATTTCTCATAATTGCAGTCAGAGCATTGAGTGTGCTACATCATTATGTTAAAGCAGAAAGTGGAGTAATTTGGTTTCAATTAAAATGTTTGATGGAGGAATTTGGGTCATAGTTGCGAATGGCAAAGCTGCAAACATTTAAAATGAATTGTATGCATCTGAATATTTAAAAGACTTTAAAAAAATTCTTTGTAGTCAGTTCAGACTGCATGGCCTTTTTTAAATTGCAATGTCCTCTTCAGGACAGACAAGTGATTAAAATGAGGATCATTATTTATAATAAGACACACTGTACACAGTGGTCTTACTTCAAAATTCAAGAGGTCCAAGTCCTGGTCCCAATTCCATTTCGGACATGAAGTCAGCTTGGGAGCAAATGACTTACTTTTCTATATCTTTAATTTAAAAATGGAAAAAGAGAAGTCCGTGTTCTATACATGGTGAGGTCAATTAAGTTTCCCAATATTTTTGGTCCCTGGAGATAGTCACTGCTCAAGTTATTAATTAAATGGCATCTTTGCCTTTATCATTGCTGTTCTCATAAAGTAAATGGTAAGTGTCCTCTTACTCCCATTGCTTCTGAGAGGACTGCTTTTGTCTGTTCAGAAAATGAAAGAGAAAAATCAATCCTCCAGTACACTGGCTGATTACCTATGTATTTCAATGGCACTTTATCACCATGGCACCCAGGTACTCGGACCCTGGCAATAAATTGGGAACAAGAACATCAAAACCACAGCCCTGTGTGATGAGGCCGATATGAATACTAGGGCATGAGCCCTTTGAAGTTGTTCCCTTTGTGTAAACAAGTAGAAGGGCAAAATGGATGTGGAGCCTATGGTTCCCATGGTGATCCAAATGAAAACTTAATAGCAAAAACCTCATCAATTTGAGTTCCCCATTTTCCCACAAGAACAGATACCTCTTGCAGAGAGGGCCACACCAATGCATCAGTCCTGTCACAGAGATACGCCCGTCAGCTAATTCTATCAAACAGCCATGTCTGTTGGATATGTAAGGCTCAGTTCATCATTGAGATTTAAAGAATGTTCCAACCACCAATTTGTATTCTAAAGCTTTTTCTACATTAGAGAAAGGCATTCAGGCTGTAATTTTTTGTAAAGCAAGAAGAAAAATTCAAAATTCTGGCCTTGACAGAACCTCCAACTCTTTTATGAATTACTGATTTTCTACATTGAGCAACTAGAGATGAGATATTGCTAGACAACTGCCCATTGTATGACTAAAGGGACCAGCTGTACTGGCAAATTGACTAGAATAACATGAAAAGGCTCTTAAAGTTCTTTTAAAAATAAACATTCTATATGGATTTTTGGCTAGGGCTTATAGGGAAAAAATATGCTGCAAAATGCTAATTTCAACTTGTTCACTTAATACTCATCCAAATGACATGATTTAGGCTGATTTTGGAGCAAGCTGTATCCAAACATTTACCTTTTAGAAACTGAATTAGTGAAGTTAATTTGCAGTGTGCCTCAAGGTAATTTTCTAATACGTGATTTACAAGTTTATAAGATATCAAATAGTCTGAGGTTATCTTAAAAAGAGAAAATGTAGTATGCATTTACTTTAATTGTAGGTATATTGTCTATTACCTAATTTTCAACTGAAAAATTTTCTTTACTCTCGTTTCTGAACTTTTTAAGTTCATGAGTGGGAGCTCCTACAATTTGAACATAAAAGAATGTGCACACACAAAGTGAACATTAGCTAGAACTTTGACAATAAATTATTAAATCTAATAATACAGAAAGTTGTCCATTTTTTTTAGGTCAAGATTCCTGTTTATTGTTAGCAAATGTAAACCATACTTTTTAACAGGAGGAATGTCTTCTAGCTTCCCTAAAAATAACTTTATGAACTGCAAGCTATAGTAACAACCTACTTTAAAAATATGATATATTTTTTTCTTCCACTTTTTTTTAAATTTCAGAATATTACAGGGTTAAAAATGTTTTGGTTACAGGGATTGCTTTTGTACTGCTTGAATCAAAGTTATAAGTGTGCCCATCATATAGATAGTATATATTGTCCCTGTTAGGTACCATTTCACCTATCCCCTCCTCTTCCATCCCACCTGTATGATTTCCGTTGAGTTTTACTTCCATCTGCACACATGAGTGCTGATTGGTTAGTTCCAATTTAAAAGTGAGTATATGTGGTGTTTGTTTTCCATTCTTGTGATACTTCACTTAGTAGAATGGGCTCTAGTTCCATCCAGGATAATACAAGAGGTAGTTCACCATTTTTTTTATGGCTCCATGGTGTACATATACACATTTTATTACTCCACTCATGAAGTGACGGGCATTTGGGTTGATTCCACATCTCTGCAATTGTGAATTGTGCTGCAATAAACATTCTAGTGCAAGTGTCTTTTTGATAAAATGCCTTTTTTTCCTTTGGGTAAATACCCAGTAGTGGGATTGCTGGATCAAATGGTAGGTAAGAACTTTTAGTTCTTTGAGGAATCTCCATGATATTTTCCATAGAGGTTGCACTAGTTTGCAGTCCCACCACCAGTGTAGAAGTGTTCCTTTCTCTCCTCATCCACATCAGCAGCTATTGTTTTAGGACTTTTTGATAAAAGCCATTCTCAGTGGGGTTAGGTGATATTTCATTGTGGTTTTGCTGTGCATTTCTCTGATGATTAGTAATGCTGAATTTTTTCATATGTTTATTTACCATTCATCTATCTTCTTTTGAAAAGCATCTGTTCATGTCTTTTGCCCACTTTTTAATGGGGTTGTTTGATTTTTTTTTTTTCTTGCTGATTTGCTTAAGTTCTTTGTAGATTCTGGTTATTAGCTCTGTATCGGATGTATAGCATGCAAATATTTTCTCCCATTCTGTAGATTGTCTATTTGCTCTGTTTATTGTTTCCTTGGATTTGTAGAAGTTTTTTAATTTAATCAAACCCTATTTATTTATTTTTGTTTTTGCTGTGATTGTCTTTGGAGTCTTCTTCATAAATTCTTTGCCTAGGCAGGTATCTACAAGAGTTTTTCTGACATCTTCTTCTAGAATTCTTATGGTTTCATGTTTTATATTTAAGTCTGTTATTCATGTTGAATTAATTTTTGTGAGTGGTGAGAGATATGAATCCTGTTTCAATCTTCTACAAGAAGAAGGTATTCAATTTTCCCAGCACCATTTATTGAATAGGGATTCTTTTTTCGAGTATATATTGCAGTCTACTTTGTATCAGACGGAAATATGTGGATGGTTTTATATCTGGGTTCTCTGTTCTGTTCCACTGATCTACATTTCCATTTTTGTGCCAGTACCATGCTGTTTTGGTTACTATAGCCTTGTAGAATGGCTTAAAGTCTGGTAAAGTGGTGCCTCCAGATTTGTTACCTTTCCTTAAGGTTGCTTTGGCTATTTCGGCTCTTTTCTGGTTCCAAACAAAGCATAGAATTATTTTTTCTAGATCTGTGAAAAATGAAATTGGTATTTTAATACGTATTGCATTGAATCCGTAAATCACTTTGGGTAGCATGGACATTTTAACAATGTTGATTCTGCCAATCCATGAGCATAACATGTTTTTTCATTTGTTTATATCATTTGCAATTTCCTTCTTCAAGAAGGAATTTGTGGTTCTCTTTGTAGAGTTCTTTCACCTCCTTGGTTAAATATATTCCTAGGTATTTTATTTTCTTTGTAGCTATTGTGAAAGGTATTAAGTCTTTGATTTGATTCTCAGCTTTACTGTTGTTGGAGTACAGGAATGCTACTGATTTGTGTACATTGACTTTGTAGTCTGAGACTTTGCTGAATTTAATTATCAATTCCAGGAGTCTCTTGGTGGAATCTTTGGGGTTTTCTATATATAAAATTATATCATCAGCAAAGAGTGATAGTTTCACCTCCTCTTTCCCCATTTGGATGTCCGTAATTTCCTTCTCTTGCCTGATTGCTCTGGCTAGAACTTCCAGTACTATGTTGGATAGAACTGCTGACAGCAGGCATCCTTGTCTTGTTCCAGTTCTGAATGGCAATGTTTCAAATTTTCCCCATTCAGTATGATGTTAGCTGTGGGTTTGTCATGTATGGCTTTTATAATTTTGAGATTGATCACATATTAACCCACAAAACATGTCTCAACTAATTTAAAAAAGTAGAAATTATACCATGTATCTTTTCAGACCACAGTGAAATCAAATTAGAAATAAACTACAACAAAACACTCAATTCTACACAAAGTCCTGAGAAATTAAGCAACCTACTGCCGAACAATTATTGAGTCAAGGAAGAAATCAAGGTGGAAATCAAAGGATTCCTCAAACTAAATGACAAAGGGGACGGAAGTTATCAAAATCTGTGGGATTCAGCAAAAGCACTCCTAAAGGGGAAAATTCATAGCCTTAAATGCCTACATCAAAAAGACAGAAAGATCACAAATCAACAATCTAATGAGTCCTCTCAAGGAACTAGAAAAGGAAGAACAAACCAATCCCAAACCCAGCAGAAGAAAAGAACTAAGGTCAGAGCAGAACTAAATGAAATCAACAACAAAAAAATAATACAGAAGATTAGTGAAACAAAGAGTTGGTACTTTGAAAAGATAAACAAAATTGATAGACTTCTAGCTAGATTAACTTGAAATAGAAAAGACCCAAATAAGCTCAATCAGAAATGAAAAAGCAGATATTACAACTGATATCACAGAAATACAAAATATCATCTCTGAATACCATGAAAACCTCTATACATATAAACTTGAAATGCTGAGGAAATGGACAAATTCCTGGAAACACACAAACTACCAAGGCTCAATCAGAAAGAAATAGTACTCCTGAATAGAGCAATAACAAACAACAAAATTGAAGCAGGAATGAAAAATCTTCCAACAAAACAATGTCCTGGACCAGATGGTTTCACACCCAAATTTTATCAGTCCTACTAAAAAGAATTGGTACCCATGGTACCAATACTGCAGAAATTATTTCATAAGATCAAGAAGGAAGGAATCTTCCCCAACTCATTCTACAAAGCCAGTATCACCTTGATACCAAAGCCAGGAAAGGACACAACAGCAACAACAACAACAAAAAACTACAGACCAATACCCCTTATGAATATAGATGCAAAAATCCTCAATACAATTCTAGCAAATCGAATTCAGCAGCACATCAAAAAAATAATCCACCACAACAAAGTGGGCTTCATCTCAGGGATTAAAGGATGGTTCAACATATATAAATCAATAAATATGGTTCACCATATAGATAGAAGCAAAAGCAAAGGTCATATGATCATCTCAGTAGATGCAGAAAAAGCATTCGACAAAATTCAGCACCTTTTTATGATAAAAACTCTTAACAAAATAGGCATAGAGGGTACATGATATACTTTTAAAATATTCATTCATTCATTTTGATGTCAACCTGT
This sequence comes from Avahi laniger, assembly GCA_963575035.1. NCBI lineage: Eukaryota > Metazoa > Chordata > Mammalia > Primates > Indriidae > Avahi > Avahi laniger. Next base: position 3,444 of record CAUYSK010004504.1, on the reverse strand, counting down.
TCAGATTACAGACTTTTAAGGCTGTACAATACAGCATCCAAATATCAATCTCTTCTTACCTAAAAACGGGATTTTCAAAATTTAAAATCTTATTTTTCTTGTATTAATAAAATTTCCTAAAGTGAATAAAGCTACATGTGTAAGCCACAACATACAAACCTAGGAGTTGTAACATACGAAATCCTAAAACGGGAGGGAAAAATAACTAAAACCCTGAGGCATTTCAAAACCTTATCGAAAATATTTTTCTTTCTTGTGGACCAAAAAATAAATTGAAATAGATTCTATTCTATCAATTTATATAAAAAGAAATAACAATAAAATGGCTTATATTTGTAAAAAAATTTTAACTTTATCCAAGGCATTGTTACAACTCTGTGTTCATCTTCATAGTATCCTTGTAAATTGTGTGGTAAGAGCTATGTCTCACTAGATTTTTGAATATCTAAAAAAGTATACAATGCCCTACATATTGAGGGGCTTAGAAAATGACTCTTGATCACGGCAAACAAGGCTGACAAGTCTCATTATCTCCCTTCTTTGAGGAAACTGAGGCAGAAAGGAACAACTGATCTGCTTCAGAAAACACTGCTAGTGCTAGTGGTTCATATTTAGCACCTCACACTCTAGTTTTCTTTCCAGGATTTCCAGGCCCACTCTCCTCTGATTGACTGCAAAACACACTGAAAAGGCACCAGATTTAGACTTCCCAGTAAGATGTACACATATTTTAGGCTAAGACTGGCCTACCTGCACCTGCTTCTCATCTGGCCCTGTTAGAAGAGTGGTCCTGATCCATGGCCCTTAATGGATGGGATTATGGTGTAGGATAGGTGCATATAAAAGAGCTTCTCAATGTCTGGCTTTTCAGGAAGCTATAAAACTATAAAAACTAGGCCTAAAAATATCCAGGGTTGATGGCAGGAATATATATTTCTGAGTGCCACAAAAACTCCTTCAGAATGCAGAACTGAGATGGAAGAAGTTTCCGCTTTCTATTGAATATGTAAAAGCTAACAAACCAACTATTCTCAGAAAACCTATTTAGTACTCTGGCCTATATTTCAAAACTGTATTAAATGTATAACTAAGTTCTTATTAGCATACTATATTATTTATTAAGATTTCCTCATCATCACCAAACAGTGCTGAGAGTACTCTATTCACATTCCTATGCATGTTTGGAATATGTGGAAAGAGAGGTAGAATTACCTGTTACAGTGACCACTGATAAGAGCATTGTGGATCTTGATGAGGTAGTGATGATATAAAGAGGAGGTAATGAGGGACCATTAAGGTGAAGGGTAAAGGCTGCAACCCAACATTTCCTAACGTGAGAATATTAGTTCTCATTATATGTTAAAGGGTGTTAGGATTAAAAAGATTTTTTAAAATAATAGAATATAAGGTTAAAATGGTTAAAAAAGAAAATCAAAACTAGGGTTGAGAAAAGCTTGGATAAACAAAGTTAAATAACATGCATTGTGTATTTCGAGAGGAAAATAGATGCTTTGAGAACCTCCCACACTGATTTTACCAGCAACTTGACCTCCGTTCCCATTGCTTCCACTTTTTGCAAAGCATTTCCTAGGACATACTCTAGGAAAAGATGCTCCACTGTGTTCTAGAAAATAACATTCACAGTAGCATTTATTCTTTTTAAGAAACGTCAGAAAAAGTCCAATAGGAGGGTATTGGAGGCAGCTCTGGAAAATGGCTTGCAAGCTGCTAACTTAGGAGTAAAATGCAAATCATCAGCTTGATTTTTAATTTTTTAACATGCTTTTCCTCCCTAGTTTTGTGTGTGCAGTTACCCAATTCTTTTCAACCTCATCATCCTCAAATATTATCTAAAAGACAATTTATAGATAGTTCTTGAAAGTGGGGAAGGAGAATGAGGTATGATATTTTCTCTTCTTTCCCAATGTTTATGGCAGTCCACTTTCCACCCAGGATAAAGTTGCAAGTATGAGATTTTTAATATTTGAAAGTAAAGAAATGTATTAAACTATTTAACTGTATTTTACAACTCAAAAAATTTGTGGACAAGTGTTACCTATGCCAACTGATTTCTTATACTAGCCAACTTTTTCTGTTACATAAGAAATTAAATTAGTGTGATGTGCTCTTATTTCTTAGTATACTACAAGCATCTCTGGCTCTGGCATGTGTTTATTTGTAAACGAGCTTTAAATGAATCATTACGATAATCTGATATATAGTTAGAACAGATAATAAATGGATATTTAATAGGGGTTACATGTATTACAATTTTTTTTTCATCAGTGATGGATATTCTGATATCCTGGCAAAGTAGACAGTAAATGTAGTAAATGGATATTTAATAGGGGCTTAAGCAGATTATAATCTTGTTTTTCTGATGTTAACAGAAATTATATATAAGAACAGAGGAAAGCATGTAAATTGAGCATCAGCTTTTGGTCAATGAATAGCCACAATATGACATCAATTATCCTGCGGATTTTTTTAAATCACTCAGCAAATTATCCTCTCCTAGATCACTTTCTAATTTAACTTTCTCATTTCTTCCTAAGCATTTATTTTTTAAAAGATGAGTGATTTATTTGTTCTTGTCATTTTATAAACCAGCTCAATACCATTGTCTTATATTATTGCAGGTATATATCTGTGAATTTAGGGTTTTGGTTTTTTTTATTGTGGGATAATATAGTCTCCCTTCCTTTTCTTTCTCTCCTTCTCCTGTTTCCTTTTCTGCCCTCCCTTCTCAGTGTAAGGTCACCAATTTGAGAGGCATAAATCTCAAATATTGTGATTGTTTCCTTAGATATAATGGGGGATGGGAAGTTATTCAGAGCTGTACTTATCAATCAATGTTGCTTTTCACCACTGCCGATGACTGGGTTATAAAAACATTCCTGAACAATTCTGAACACTGGCAGACCATAAGTGAGATGGAGAACACTGGAAAACATTCAAATGACAATGTCTTGACTCCTGACTCTGAAATTAAACTAAAAGAAAACTGATTATCCTTTGTCATGATAGCTTAAGATGAATGCTAAGATCCAAGCATGATATGCACAGTAGACACATGAAAAAAAAATAAGGTAATAAAAATAAGAAACATATGGATTCTGTTAAAACACATGCATTGACAGTGACACATTTTGAGAGGAACAGAGGGAAAGCAGAAGTCGGGGATGTTCAGATTTTGAACAGCACTGCAATTAGCTTTAGAGGAAAGAAAGTTCCACAATAGAAAGTTACATGGCAAAATGTTAAAGACTGTAAAAAGGTAAAAAAAATATGAAAAATTTAGTGTTTCACATACTTAATATTTAGCATAGAAATGGAATATCTGTTCATCTATCCCTTCAGTAAAACATTTCCTTCAGTCATGCTGTGAATTGGCTCTCTTCTGGGCCAGTAGGGGACAGAGGGTAAGTAAAGTGCTTAAACATG